>PVJD01008871.1:0-68196 GCA_004026545.1 Mormoops blainvillei
TTTTAATACGCCTTGAATTTATTTTTGTATATGGTATAAGTTGGTGGTCGAGTTTCAGTTTTTTGCATGTAGCTGTCTAGACCTCCCAACACCATTTGTTGAAGAGGCTATTTTTACTCCATTTTATGCTTTTGTCTCCTTTGTCAAATATTAATTGACCATAGAGACATGGGTTTATTTCTAGGCTGTCTATTCTGTTCCATCAATCTATGTGTCTGTTTTTATGCCAGTACTAGACTGTTTTGATTACAGTAACCTTGTAGTGTAGTTTGATATCAGGTATTATGATCTTTCCAACTTTGTTCTCTCTCAGAATTGCTGTGGCTATTCTGGGTTATTTATAGTTCTATATAAATTTTTGAATTATTTGTTTTCTATCTGTGAAATATGCCATTGGTATTTTAATAGGCTTTGCGTTGAATCTGTAAATTGCTTTGGGTAGTGTGGACATTTTGATGATGTTAATTCTTTCAATCCATGAACATGGTATACGCTTCCATTTATTTGAATCTTCCTTAATTTCTTTCTTCAGTGTTGTGTAGTTTTCTGAGTACATGTCTTTTACCTGCTAGGTAAGGTTTATTCCTAGGTACTTTATTTTTTTGTTGCTATAGTAAATGGGACTTTTTTCCTGATTTCTAAGTCTGATATTTCATCGTTGGTGTACAAAAATGCCTTCGATTTTTGAATATTGACTTTGTATCCTGTTTTACCAAATTCACTTATTAGGTCGAGTAACTTTTTGGTAGAGTCTATGGGATTTTCTATGTACACAATAATATGATCTGTAAATAATGGCAGTTTTACTTCCTCCTTTCCTATTTGGATGCCTTTTATTTCTTTTCCTTGTCTGATTGCTCTGACTAGGACCTCCAATACCATGTTGAATAGAAGCGGTGAAAGCAGACACCCTTATCTTATTCCTGATCTTAGAGGGACAGATTTTAGTTTTTGCCCGTTGAGTGCGATGTTGGCTATAGGTTTCTTGTATAAGGCCTTTATTATGTTGAGGTATGCTCCTTCTACTCCCACTTTGTTGAGTGTTTTATCATAAATGGGAGCTGTATTTTGTCAAATGCTTTTTCTGCATCTATTGTTATCATATGATTTTTGTCTTTCCTTATGTTTATGTGATGTAGTACATTTATTGACTTTCAAATATTGTACCATCCTTGCATCCCTGGGATGAATCCCACGTAATAATGGTGGATGATCTTTTTAATGTGTTGCTGGATGTGGTTTGCCAATATTTTCTTGAGGATTTTAACATGTATGTTCATCTGCAATATTGGCCTGTAGTTTTCTTCCCTTATGGTATCCTTATATGGTTTGGGGGTTAGGATGACACTGGTTTCATAAAAAGAGTTTGGGAGTCTTCCCTCTTTTTGGATTTTTTGAAATAGTCTGAGAAGACTAGGGGTGAGTGCTTCCTTAAATTTTTTGTAGAATTCTCCAGTCTGGGGCTTTAGTGTGCTGGGAGTGTTTTGATTACTGTTTTGATTTCCCCAGCTGTTATCAGTCTGTTCAGGCTTTCTGCTTCTTCTTCATTCAGTTTTGGAAGATTATATTTTTCCAGGAATTTATCCATTTCACCCAGGTTTTTTAATTTCTTGGCATATAGTTCTTTGTAGTAATTTCTTACAGTCCTTTGTATTTCTGTGGTATCAGTTGTGATCTCCCCTCTTTCATTTCTGAGTTTATTTATTTGGGTCCTCTCCCTTTTTTTCTTGATGAGTCTGCTCACAGGCTTGTCAATTTTGTTTATCTTTTCAAAGAACCAGCTCCTGGATTTATTGATCTTTGAATTATTCTCTTAGTTTCTGTGTCACTTAATTCTGCTCTGATCTTGGTTATTTCCTTCCTTCTAATCACTCTGGGCTCTGTTTGTTGTTGTTCCTCCAGTTCCTGTAAATGTGTTAGGTTGTTTATTTGAAGTGATTCTACCTTTTTCAGGTAGGCCTGTATTGCTATGAATGTTTCTCTCAGAAGTGCCTTTGCCATGTCCCATAAGTTTTGGACAGTTGTGTGTTCATTTTCATTTGTTTTCTGAAAGTTTTTGATTTCTTGCCTGACCTCATTATTAACTTATTCACTGTTTAATAGCATGCTATTCAGTCTCCACAAGTTTGAGCGTTTTTCAGTTTTTTCCTTGACATTGGTTTCTAGTTTCAGGCTCTTGTGGTCTTAGAAAATGCTTCATGTGAGTTTAATTTTCTTGAATTTGTCAAGGCTTATTTTGTGTCCTATCATATGGTCTATTTTAGAAAATATTCCATGTGTACTTGAAAAGAATGTGTATTTTGCCTCGGGGTAAAAGGTTTTATATATATATATAATACATAATATATATATTATACATTATATATATATATCTATATCAGTTAAGTCCATATGATCTAGAATATTGTTCAATGCCACACTATACTTGTTAATATTTTGTTTAGAAGATCTATCCATTTTTGACAGTGGGGTGTTAAAATCCCCTAGTATAAGTATGTTGCTGTCTATATCTTTCATGAAGTCCTCTAAGATGATCCTTATATATTTGGGTGATCCTATGTTGGGTGCATATATATTTATAATGTTTATGTCTTCTTTATGGATTTTTCCCTTAAGTATTATACAGTGTCCTTCAGTATGTGTTTTTATGGCCTTTGTTTTGAAGTTTATTTGTCTGACATAAGTATTGTTTCCATGGCTTTTTTTTTTCCTGTCCATCTGTTTGGAATATTTTTTTCCAACCCTTCACTCTCAGCCTGTGTAGGTCTTTTGTACTGAGGAGGGTCTCTTGTAGGCAGCATATGTGTAGGTCATGTTTTCTTATCCATTCAGCTACCCTATGTCTTTTGATTGGAGCATTTAATCCATTAACATTTAAGGTTATTACTGATAGGTACTTATTCATGTTTCCCTCTTTGTACCTGTGTTCCTCTCTCTCTCTTTTTCTTCCTCTTCTTAGAGCAGTCCCTTTAGCTTCTCGTGCAGGGCTGGTTTGGTAGAGGTGTATTCTTTCAACCTTCTTTTGTCTGGGAAACTCCTTATTTCTCCTTCCATTTTAATTGAGAACTCTACTAGGTAGAGTAGTCTTGATTGCAAGCCTTTGCTTTTCATTACTCAAAATATTTTCTGCCAATCCCTTCTGGCTTGTAGTGTTTCTGTGGAGAAATCAGCTGCTAGTCTTATCTTTGCACCCTTGTATGTCACTTCTTGTTTCTCCCTTGTTGCTTTTGAGAGTCTCTCTTTGTCTTTAAAACTTGGCATTTTAGTTATGATGTGTCTTGGAGTAGGACTGTTTGGGTTCATCTTGATTGGGACCCTCTGTGCTTCCTGAATTTGTTTGATATTTTCCCACTCCAGGTTCAGGAAGTTTTCTGTCGTTATTATTTGAAACAGGGTTTCTATCCCTTGCTCCTTTTCTTCTCCTTCTGGTATTCCTGTGATTCTAATGTTGTTGCTTTCATGTTGTCACGTATTTCCCTTAAGGTATCTTCATATTTTTTTAGTCTTTTTTGTGCAGCTGTTCTACCTGGATATTTCTTTTTACCTTATTTTCCAGCTCACTAATTTGGATCTCTGCTTCACTCAGCTTACATGTAATTCCTTCTAGTATATTTTTTATTTCAGAAATTGTATTCTTCATTTCTTCCTGGTTCTTGTTTAAGGTTCCTATTTCCTTTTTCATACTATTATAGTTCTCATTCAGCTCCTTGTAATTGTCTGTGAGTTCTTTGAGCATCCTTATCACCATTCTTTTGAATTCTATATCTGATAATGTGCTTGCCTCCATTTCATTCAGCTCTTTTAGTGAGGAGTCTTCTATTCCTTTCAAGTGCTAGCTCTTTCTTTGTCTCCCCATTTTTAGGGACTCTTTTTGTTTGGTTCTGTGATTCCTGATGCTCTGATTTGCCAGTTATCTTTGTAGTGTGAACTTCTGTGGTTGGAGTTCTGTGGGACTCAGTGGTGTGGTCTGTTTGATCTCCTTGTCTGGATGCTCTAGGGTTGCCCTTTCTTCCGTTTGTGTGATGTCTCTTCTTGCAATTGGGTTTTTCTTCTTGGTGGCTGCTATGTTGGTGGGTTCTCTCCTCCTGTGGATTTACTAGTATTCACAACTCCCATCTTAACTTGTATGTGATCAAGGTCAGGGTGAAGGTGAAATGGAGTAAAACAGTGGGGGAGTGTTCTATGGGAATCAAGTACTAACCAGTTGGGAACAGATAGATCCTTGGAGAAGTATCAGAATAAACATGATAATTCACCCAAGTAGCCGCTTTTTAGAAAAGGTAAAAAGGAGATAAGACTCCAATGGGGGGGGGGGGGTGAATGTGAGCTGACTCCACAAAGCAGAACGCTTATGTGGGGTTAGATGATGAGGTATAGTGAGAGTAAGTGATAGAAACTTGCAGTAGTTTGGGAGAAAATAAAGTTAACCACAATAGTAATAAAGCTCAGGAAGGTAGTGAAATGGGCCAAAACCTGAACAGGGTGCTATGTGGGATTTGGAGCACAATAATAAGATAAGCAATACTTAATCTGAATAAAAATAATAAAAATTAAAAGACCAAGAGTAGTGTGTTATTGGAACATGGGTTCAGTGTTAGAAGAGAAATTAAAATGTAATAGGAAAGGGGGAACAGGAAAAATAGTCAAACAAGGGAATCAAACAAACAAAACAAAGAAAATAAACATAAGGAAGAAAAATTTAAAAAAATAAAATATATTAAAAAATAAAAGTAACAAAAAAACCCCAATAAAATTAAAAATAAAATACAAGTTCCGAAGGATATCAAAGTGAAACTTTTTCTCAGTTGTTGGCATTAGCTTTCTCATCTCTCTTTGGATCTGTCTTTGGTCCTTTCACAGCTCCTGGCCTTATTGTCTTACACTTACAAGAAAGAAAAACAAAAGGAAAAAAAAAAGAAAAACAGCCTCTTGCTGAATTTAAACCCACCAAATGGGTTCTGCTCTCTTCCTTGATGTCGCAGTCAGAGCGGGGTTGGGCTCTGTTTTTTGTTCTCTCTTTTTTCTTTCTCTCCTGTGGATCTGCAAGAATGGGGGCTATGTCTGGGCTGCCGTCTTTCCCAGGTCACAACCTCTACCTAAGCCCTCAGAGTGCTGCCAGGCCCACAATGTCTTAAGCATCAGGCCAATGCCTTCAATACCCCTCAGTGTTGCAGCCCTTTGATTAGTCCCAGACGTGCACCAAGTAGGGGCAACTTGCTCCCCTCCTCTTCAGTCTTTGCTGGCTTGGACACTGCAAACGCATAAAGTCCTTTTTGGACAGTTTAGTTCCCCTATTAAATTAAGTTTTTCTGGGGACAGCTACCTCTTTGGCCCCAGTTGCCTCACTTTGATCGGTCTTTGGGGCACCCTTATTTGGAGCAATTCACCCCTCCTCCTCTTTCTTCTCTGGCCTGGCAGGCCACCCCTGTAGCACACCAGAGGTCCTTGTACAGTGGCTGAAAGCCTTTTTTTTTTTTTTTAGTGAATTCCCTTTGTTTGCAGGTGACCTTTCCTAACAATCGCAGGGATTTTCACTCAACCCAGCTCATGGCTATCTGGGTCATGATCAGTCGCAGCCCTTCTCTTCTCCCATCTCCTGGTGTCATCCAGCTTCCAAATTTCTCTAATATTGTCCCAGCCGGCAACCACTGTCTGAGCTGCAGTGTGTCACATGCTCCATATCTCCCACTGCCCAGCAAACAGCTCTCTACTGGTGCAGGTCTGCGACTTCCCTGTTCTGGGTGGGGAGGGAACTGGCAAGTTACAATCGCTGAGCTGGCTCTCCTCCAAAGCTCCTGCGGTAGAAGCAATCCTTGGGACAGGCTTTTCGACAGCCTACAGAACCTCCTTACCATCTGTTTTCTATCGTCCTCTGCAATCTTTGGCTTCCAAATTTCAAATAACCTGGGATTTCATTGGCTGATCACTCAGTTCTTCAGAAGGTCGACTAGGTATCCCAATTGGGTGCACGAGCAAGAGGGTTTATCTCCCACCTGCTTTACCTCCATCTTCCAACTCACATTGTGTCTATATTTTTAAAAATATTTAAAAATTGTTTTAAAATAATAAGATAAAAAAGAAATAAATGACTTTATCCTCATTAATTGAAGACACTTTTTTTCCCAGAAAATCAAAATGTAATAAAAATATGTGACTTGTAACTGAACAGTGCCAATGTCTGGAATTCCACAGCACTTGTATTTCAAGTGTCCTCTGTGTCTTAGCATGGCAGTCTACCTCACCACTGCTCCACCCTCCACAATCTAACTTTCAATCATCTTTCAAAATTCCACTTAAAATTTACATCTTTATAAAATTTGTAATGACCGACCACCC
This sequence comes from Mormoops blainvillei, assembly GCA_004026545.1. NCBI lineage: Eukaryota > Metazoa > Chordata > Mammalia > Chiroptera > Mormoopidae > Mormoops > Mormoops blainvillei. The sequence continues at coordinate 6,337 of PVJD01008871.1, forward strand.
AGCACTATCCTGAATAACTTGGGATACTCTGGGTGCTTCTGTGTTATCCTCATTTAGCACTATCATCGCCTCTCCCGTCCTGGTTACATAGAGTGGTAGGCTAAATAACAGCTCCAAAGACGACGATGTCCTAATACTCAGTACCTGGAAATTTGATTATGATAAAAGGGGCATTGTAGATAAGATTATGTTAAGGATCTTGAGAAGCGGAGATGGAGATTATCTTGGATTATCTATGTGGGTCCAATATAATCTCTAGGGTCCTCATGAGCAAAAGGAAAGGGAGTAGGGTGATAATAGGAGAAGATATGGGGAGAAAGAACAAGGAATGAATGTGAAGAAGAACCACAAACCAAGGATTACAGACAACTACTAAATACTGAAAAAAGGAAGCAAGCAGATCGCCCTCTCAGAGATTTTAGAAAGGAATCAGCCCAGCAATATTTTTAACTTTAGCAGAGCGACACAGATTTTGGACTTCTGACCTTCAGAACTGTGAGACGATAAATGTTTGTTGTTTTAGGAGACTAACTTTGTGGTAATTTTTAAAACATTCATGTACATGGACAAATGTATATCCTGTTTTAAAATCTCTCTCACCATTAAATGCCTTGATGAGAAAGGTCACATATTTATCAGCGTACCCCTATACCTAATAGGACAACTAGCACATTATAGGGAGTAATATGTGTTTAGGTGAAAGAATGAAAAAATGAATGAGTTAATGAATAAATACATTTATAAATAAAGACCTGTAGGTAAAATTTCTGTTTTTATAGGAGTCTTTGAATTTTCAAATTAATTCTGATAAGAATCAACAGTTCTATGTAGACTCAATATATCTGAGATGTAGTAAAAATATTCTGACCCACTTGAGTTTTCTGAGATTGTTAATACTTAAAATAAGATATAAATTAGGACTGTAACAGACTCTGGAAATTCCCTATTTGATATCTCTCACAAATCACACCCTCTAAAAGCAGAGACTGAGTCTGGGGTGCATGATGTTTATTAAGGATGCCCACATATGAAAAGAGAGATCAAAAAGGAATATCAGGCCAAGAAATTGTAACGCTGACAGGCAGCCATGACAAAACCTCAGAAAAATACACTGGAGGCTATGGAGTGAGCATTGCCGTGGGAGCGCCCACAAAGGCAAGGGCTTTGTATCCTCCTTTGTTCATTTACAAAATGAAACTACTAAGAGAAGCCTGTGACCTGGATAAGGTGGTTCTCTGTGATGAAGGAAGACCCTGAAGGAGTCTCAAGGGCACCAGTTAGGTGGCAAACAACTCCTTCAAGGGGAACCTTGGCATCACATTTTCATCTCTCTGTCCTTATGAATTTTCGCAAGTTTTCTTAGTTCCAGGTGGTGAAGGATAAATAGAAGTCAAATATGCCATCATTTCCTTCTTTACGTTACATACATAACTGCTTCATTTGATTTAAAATATACTCAATTTAACATTTTATTTAAAAGTGGAAAATTAAATAGGTAATATAAGGGGAACTGATGGATCACTTAGGGTACTTACCAGAATTACCAGGAATGTGCTATTTGAACTGACATATAAAACTTTATCTCTGGTAGAGTCAAAAGAATATATAGTTCATGTGAAATACAATATGACAAAAGAAGAAAAAACTTCCATTTTCCCCATGCTTCTTACTTTGAAAATTAAAAAAAAAACCATCCTACAAATTTCATGTGTTTTTAATAATAAGCAAATAAACATAAGCACATGCAATAATATAGTTTTCAAACTATGCTCAATAAATGCCTAGATTTTTAATGTAGTCTAATAAATAAAACATAATAATGTAAAAGTTGTTAATTGAAAAGAATAACAACAAAGCCATTTTGATCATTTATTTACTTTGGCAAAACTAAGCAAATTTACATTAAGCAAATTTTAAACAAACGCACACTGCACACACCCAATTCAGCCTAGATTAAAATGTATTCAATGTAAAGAACATTAGAAGTAATGGCACTTGTGTTTAACAAATTAATTTATTCGCTTCAAACCATCACTCCTACCTCAATGTAGCATAAATATTTTTTAAAATTCTGTCTTGCCCCATTTTTGGTTTTGACTAGGAACCAGTCAGTTCCCCTTCTTGAGCTGCCGATTAGCTACTTTCCTTTTGTACTGTCACACTCCGGGCCACTCTGCATTGTCCTAATAACCCTAGGGCCAGTTATCAGACAATTGGAGACACCTCTCTGCCCCAAAGCCCAAGAGATTACCCAGTCCACAAGGAGTTGGAAAATGAGCTAAACCCACACCACCTTTGTACATAAGCTGCCTTACACAGCTCCACACCTTCCTGTTACCCTGTGTAAGGATGCAAATCCCTGTGTAGGCCTGGCTGGCGGCCTGCTTTACTCTAGAGCTATAAATGGCATTCCGGGAAGTAGCGACACTAAAGAGAGCTGCCTATGAGGCAAGCTACCCCCCAATTTCTGTAACCGTCTAGAAGCCCAGTTGTTACCAGACAGAGACAGAAACTAAAAATCCGGGGCTTCTGGCAGGTAGAAATCCAAAACAAAACAAAAAAGAATGAAAAGTAATATATACTAGCTTATTAATTTGAAAAGTCCATAGTTTGACCCAAGTGGCAATACACAATTTATTAAAGAATTTATATAACAGAAAGATAAAAAGAAGGCTGACTGGCTTTTGTGCCCCTACAATATGGGCTCAGAATTATCTTTAACATTTGCTAAATTATACCAATTGGCAAAGTTTCATAAACTCAAATTACAGTTATACCTGCAGATGCCGCCAATTTAAGTATAGTGCCCTCTAAAGACTTAGAAGAATAATTAAACAAAAGAGAGTGAAAATAGGTACATCTCACCATAAGTTTAGTTTTGTATAAACTTCAGTCATTATGTTCCTTGCCCTAAAAAATTCCCATGAACACTCCAACTCAATGAATAATAAATTAAAATTAAATTAGGTATTTGGTACTTATACATGGCTTGACAAAATGGGGCCCTAAATTTCACAATAAGTATACCCCTTGCCCTAAAAACATCCTATAAACACTCTGTTGCATTGAGTAATAAATTAAAATTAAATTAAACTTTTGGCACTTACAAAATGGCTTGATAAAATGGGACTCTGTGGACTACCAGTTAAAATAGTTGATATAACCCAATATAAGTTAAAACAAGGTCTTCAAGGACTCAACTATTATATAAGACCTAATTAATGAATGGATGACTGTTCCCCACTGTGTCTCCATTTGAAAGCCTGATTATGTGTGTTCTTAAACCTGAAAAGAATAAATGGCACCTCATGGGGAATTATTACAACCTTAAAGCTGTGGTCCTATCCATTAAGGCCCCACATCCACCACCCAACATTATTATTAAAATTACTACCTACATCCAATTAGCCACTGGTAAATATTTTGCTATTATAAATTTAGCTAACATGTTCTCTCCAGTGCCCACTTCAACAGCCTCTGGAGTTTACCTTCACCTTCACAGGGGCAAAATATTATTGTACTAGGCTAACTCTCAAGTAAAAAAAACAACTTTGCCTTCACACACAATTTTGGCATGTGATTTCTTAACTATACCCTTCCCCTTTTCTTCAGAGACACAGGTATAACATTACAGTGATGGCATTCTACTCCAAGGAGTTTTATGTGACACACAGATTGAGGACATACATCTAATAACTTTTAGTCCTTTTTTGATTATAGAGTCAACATATTGCTCATTTACAAATTTTACTTAATTTCACTGATGCAAGTACTTATAAATCAGCCCACCTCAAGTAGAGACTCCTCCAAAAATGAGGCTTTAGAACCTGTCCAAATTAAACTCAATAGGTACTCATATTAGTGCCCTAGGAGACTTCTTCACCGTAGAGGTTTTAGCAACCTTCTCTCATGCTTCCTGGAGTCTCTGGACTACCTATGATGACCATAAATTCCTCATGGGCTTCCAATGCAAGAAATTGTCCTATTCATCATTGTGCTATACATATACAGGGCAGAAAAAATAGTGGCTTGGCCAAAAAAATTTTCTTCTGTAAGATGGCTCTAGAAGCACTTAGTTGTCTTTCATTAGAAACAATTTTGTTAGATTGTATTGTGACAGCTGTCATATCAGCATGCATTAAAAAAATAAACATCAAAATTGGTGATTTTTTGTTTAGCCATTTTAATACTGAAGGTGGGAAAAATATGCAACATTTTCAGCATATCATGCTTTATTATTTCAAGAAAGGTAAAAATGCAACTGAAATGCAAAAAAAAAAAAAATTTGTTCAGTGTATGGAGAAGGTGCTGTGACTGATCGAAAGTGTCGAAAGTAGTTTGTGAGTTTATGCTGAAGATTTCTTGCTGGGTGATGTCCAGGCTCAGGCAGACCAGTTGAAGCTGATAGAGATCAAATTGAGACATTAATTGAGAATAATCAACATTCTACCATGAGAGAGATAGCCAACATACTCAAAATATACGAATCAATAAAGTTATTGATGAAAATGAAAAATGTGTCTTTTATTTTATGGAAGAAACTAAACAGCCTTTTTGTCAACCAAATAGATTTATAATCATGAGTACATAAAACAGAGTTTACTATTATATTATTATTTATTAGCTATTGTATTATTTTACGTACCAAAAACTGTAAACCTACTTTTGCCCCAACCTATACTATTAGAGAAAAAATTGCTGGCCAACTACTGGGCTTTCTTCATAATAGATATTCTCTTAGACCCTGGGCCTGTGACCATCCTGAGCTGCCCATTATGCTTTTGATCACAGAAGCAGTATCTCACAAGTTCAGCACAGATACAAGGATTCCTTACTACAGAATGGAGGCAAACCTGGTCCCTCTAATATATTTCACCTACAGGAGGAGATTGGACTCCACTGTCCTCAGGCCTTTGCTGGATGCCATGATAGAGGAAGTTGCCCCTGCCGAAGCTTCCTTGGCTATCTGAGAGCCCCATTTGATTAACTGAGTAAATAGCAAAGGAATCTACAGATAGCTCTGCCAGTGTCCTCAGTGATAAAACCTAGTGGAATGTTGTTCCTTTCCATTTCTGCCCAAATAAAGATTGGAACCCAAAGGTCAGTGTACTTGGCTGAACTTCAGGCAGTCATCTTAACAGTGGATGTCGGCAAATCACCCCCTCTGCACATTTTTACACACTTTTAGGTTATTGTCTGAAAGTTGTCCATTCTAGGGTAAAAGAAAGTTCTGAGACTCTTGCTTCACATGTACCCAAAATATAAATCCAAGTCAATATACTCGTATGTCTCTATGTATAAGAAAGCCGCAAAACAAAACCTTACTAGGTCACCTCTGGAGTGTCTGACATTAAGGATCATGATGAAGGCACATATTTATGTCCTTAGAACACGCAATGGGCTCTTTAAAAAAGGCATCCAATGGAATTTTTATCTCCCAGATAGGCTCCAGGCAGCTAGTTCAACTGAAAAATCAAATGGGTTCATCAAAAGATTCCTCTTTAAGTTAGAAAATGACAAATAGACTAGTAACTGGATTTGTACCTTGTCCCACGACTTAATCTTTCTTAATTAATGCAGGTCCTTTGGATGATTCACATTAAGATCAACCTTAAAAATTCTTCCCATTGTTCTTTTCTATATTTAAAATTTGGCAAGTCTCATTTCCATGTGTTATATCCCTGACTCTGCTGAAACACACACCATTACACGCCACACCTTTCTATGTTGTTTAGGAAAACATAAGTTGTAACCTGTAAAAGTCCTCTCTGCTAAATAACCACTCAAATAACTCAACATAACCAAGCTCAAAATTTTTGTCAAGACTTCAAGGGACCAATTTATAGTTTTCTGCTGTTTATTTAAAAACTGTCTTAACAGACTTTTGAGGCCTGGGCTAGAGGCCAGTCAGCTCTTCTTTTCTGAGCAACTGATTCAAGTTTATACCCCCAAGGGTTTACAACCCCATCCTCACTGTGTTATCACAGTCCTAGCCACTATGCCTCTTACCCTAATTGCTCCAGGATTAGGTATCAGACAACCAGTGACAGTCCCTGGGTTGTAGAGCCTAATAAATTATTCAAATTAGCCAATCCAAAGGGATCCAGAAAATCCTCGATAAACTCACTCATTTTACTATACACAGAATGTCCCCTACAGCTACAGCTTGCTGTTGCCTTATATCCCTATGCAAGCTCCTATGTGGTCCTACCTGGGAGCCTTCTCATTTGGAGCTCTAAGTAATAGAGTTCTTATTTTCATCTATCCAGGTCCCTCTGTATTGTGTCTTCCCATCAAAACAATCTTTAAATTTTATAAACCATATATCATGTGAATTAGAACATTAGTTCTCACACTTATGGGTGAAGAGCAATTGATCGTTATCCTGAGACTCACTTTCCTCAAGGTGGAGAATCTTAAGGAACTAGAATGAACCAGGATTGGACCCTAGTTACATCTGGCATCACTGAGTTCCAACAGAAACCATTCCAGTGGCAGGTAGAAGCCCCCTATAGATCATATTATACAGAAGGTATAGACATTTACAGGTTAGCCAATAGCATCTGTCCAAGAAAAATCTGTTATTAGATGTTGCTATGTAATCTCATTTTAAAGTGGCATATTTAATTTCTAAGTAGAAAATAAAGTCAGAGATTCAAAGGTGGAAAATTACAAGGAAATCCACTTAATTAATAAGAGAATCTATGTAATGCTTCTATTTCCCAGCACAGTTATACAGGTAAGTTTATGAAAATAAACCATTGTTTATAACATAAAATATTTTTAAATGCATAAAATGCACTTTACAGAAAAATTTCAAAACAGCCAAAGACTTAGGAAAACTAAATGTCAAGATATTGAAATGATTTTAAGACATGACGCTATATCAAAATGTCATCAAATGCAAAAAGTAAATGAAACTATAAAATAGTCATTGTTTTTAGAGTTTTTGACCTTATATTTACTGAAAAAAATACACATAGAAATTCTATGAATAATTAAATGCTAAGTATTATGGGAAAAACAAGAAAATATAAGATCCATAATTCTTATAAGAAATTTATATCCTGTAAACCACACAAGTCTACAATATAAGGTAAAAGAGAATTACACACAAGAGAATTATACAATATTTTTTACAGTGGAAATAGGTATTGAGTATATGGATGAGAGTCCTGTCACACAGAAAGTTTCAACACATTTACTGGGCCCTAGTTATGACTCTACTTCAATTTAGCTGTGTGGGCTTCAAAGCATTAAAACTTGATATCAAGTTCAAGGATAATTTATTTACTTAAGAGTTTTCACATGAATGTAAATAGGAAGGGAGTGATAGTTCAGTAAGCATGGTAGAAATTGAGAAATACAAAAAACATCATTTAGTGTCGGTCAGTATCAACAAAGATATTCTGAAAATTACGCAATATGATATGGGTCTTAAAGGGTGGAATCAAAGGATATGGAGAGGAGAAATAAGCCAAGGGCAAGAATTTAAATTGTCAGGTTGAAGATCAGTGATTAGAAATCTAGCATGACTCAATGTCAATAAATATAAAGGAAGAGTTAAAGTTAAAACTCAAAAGTACTAGAATTTATATCATGTGCATTAATACACATGATGCATATATTAATGTATATAATGCATGTAATATACATCATATAGAATATGATCTTCATTTAAGTAATAAGGAAGAAGATTGGGAGTAGATTGTATTAATTTCCCATTATAAAACCACAGTTTTAAAAAATTTGACATTGCTATGCAAAAATAAAAAACAAATTAAAGATCAACAATAATTGAAATTTTGATATGAGTTGACACCTTCATTGTGCTTGTGGGGAAGTGAAAAGACATGTATTAAAGGCATGATAGAATCACTAAAATTCATTACTGAAAATATTTAAGAATATTTATTTCAACCAATTCAATATTGCTTAAGTCTCTTCTAAAATAGATCTGGAACTTGGTGCTAGCCCATGCTTAAAAACTCCTGGGACTCACTCCCTTCAGTTTTTCTTCCAACACTCAACTTGTTCTTTGAACATTTATTATTCTTATACTGATCTGAAATTCTAGTTCACTTCTTATCCTTCTATAATTTTACTTTTTCCAAGCTGATACCAATATTCACTTCAATCATCATTTTATGATACAGTATAAAGTCCCTATACAAATAACCCAATTTTACTATGTTTTTTCAAAGTACAATATCCATATTCAAACTAAGAATTATGCTATAATATATCCAGCCTACGGTAGAGAGGAGTTGTTATTATTCTAAGTTCTTCACTTCAGTTTGCATAACATATATATCTTTTCTTGGCCACAACATAATGTTGTCTCAGACTGATTATAACATCAGGTCATAAGGTTCAATTCTTTTTCACAATACTATTATTAGAAAATTTCCATTTATTCTAAAGTTGCTACTTTGTAAACAAGTACAAACCTACTCTTACACCTGTTAAATGTATACTTGTCACTTAAATCTTTGAAAACTGCCATTATTTTTACATTTTAATTTGTTATCAAATGTAAAACACCCTGTTTGTGGCATATAAAAGTTAATTTTGTTAAAATGTTTAAAAATATAGAATAAGAATGGGTGAAAAACTGAGGGGATTAAGAAGTACAAATAGGTAGTTATGGAATAGCTATGGGGCTATAAAGTACAATAAAGGACATGAAGTAGCCAAAGAACTTATACGCATGACCCTGGGGCATGAACAATGGTCAGGGGATTGCCTGAGGGAGTGGGGGGTGCTGAGTGGAGGGGACCAAGAAGGAAAAATCAGGACAACTGCAGTAGCATAATCAATAACATATAATTAAAAATAAATGTAATGGAGAAAAAAAATGAAAGTTGACTGAAATTAATCCACGATTAATTGGATTAAAGTCTACATCTTTCTAAGGAACAAGGCAATAATGGGAATGCAACTTCAAAAATAGCAATGAAGGATATCAAAAAATTTCTGTGCAACAAAGAGGAAAAAGTAAAGATACATTTTTACTTAATCACTACACCTAAAATCAATACTTTATTTTCTGCCAAAAAATTCACAAAGAAATATGTTCCACGTGTTACGTTACATTGTTACATACTGTTTTTCTTTCCTGTTTGTTTCCTTTCCCCACCTCAAGAGAAAATTCCTCCAGGGTAGAAAAGGACATGAACCATGTATTATTGATGACTCCACAGTAACCAGGACGAAACTGGGCATACAGCATCTGCAAATAATTGCACATTGACTGATTTAACAAAATATCTCATTAAACTTTATGGCTCAAATTATGTTCATTGTGTCAATAGTTAAGGTCTTTTAATATTTGGCAATGTATTTCTGCATTTATTTTCTAGAAGTGGATATATAAAGAATAAAATAGCATTAAAAGTTTAAAAAATATTTAAGCTATTTTCAAATATAGAATTCTATACAGAAAATGAAACACAGTAAGTCAATTAAATGAGCCAGAACATCACTCCACAGCTTCCAAGCTCTTAGAAGCTGTGTGGCTCCTCTCTCAGCTGGAAGTGTCTAACTCTAGGTGTCACGGCATCCTGCTGACAGCTTAGCTCTTATATGACACTAGTGATTAAACATGATCCACAAATTTTTTCATTTCATAAAACTGAATTATAATTTTCAAGACAAATAAAAGGTTCACTTGTCACAAATATTCACAGAGCTGTCCTTAAATGATACCATAAGATTAGACTCCTCCCACCTAACTCACAGTGAAGATATTCAAAATCTTGATATGATTTGTCAAAAAATGAAAATTAACTCCTTATCCATCTTCCAAGTATAAGGAAAATTGCCTGTGGCCATAATAAAGCACAAGAGTCTTTTTAAAATGGCTCTTTTAAGAGCTCAATTCTTTCCAAAGTGTGGCTAACAAGGTAAAACTTACAAAGGAGACTTTTGTCTTTCCATGTCATTTTATAATACTCTGGTTTTTATATTTTCTTCCCAAAGATGTAAGGTACGAGGAATCAGGAAAACCCAAGGTATAAACTGATAGGACTAGAAAATAAAGCTGTGCATAAATAAAAGAAATGAGCTCTTCCAGTCTTTCAGGTTGATTAATGATTGGAATTCTCTTTGGCAACTTCCTAAGAAACAGTTTAAGGAGCCAAAACCACCATTTTAGGTTCAGCTCAATTCTACCTGTTGGGAGACTGAAAGGGTGCTGCTTAGAACTGATGCATTCATTTCATCCCCCAACTTTTTCATTGGACTCCCATTGTAACAAGCCTGCTGTGCTAGGCAGCACTTTGTGACACAGTTGGGGAATTTTTTTAAAATGGTCCATTTGCTAGTTAAATCAACAAAGATTTTTTTTTTAAACCAGGCATTTTTATAGGTGCTAGGGATAATGCTTTGAACAAAATAAACAAATTTTTGTGGGTTTTATATTTTAGTTAAGGGGAGGAGTACAAAAAATCCATGACATTATAATATATAATGTTATGGAGTAATAAATACTCTAAAAAGTTTGAGGCATAAAGAGAAGTTAATTAATTTGCTTTTTCATTCTTTTAACAAAAATTTATTTAATACTTACTATGAGCCAGGTACCTTTTAGGAAAGTAAGGTCCCTCAGTTAACGATAATAAACAAAACAAAATAAAAATACATGACATTATACTGGAAGGAGAAAACCAGTGAATATAAATAAGCAAATGATACATGGCATTAGAATATGAAATGTGCTATGGAAAGTTCTTCATGTGCAACATCAAAGAAATAAAGTTTACCTAGTTAAGAGAAGAAATAGCCCACAATGTTGGTGCAAGCTCTAAATGGACCTATGCCTCATTTTAGCTCCACTCAGGTTTGACTGTGAGTTAGCTGCAAAGGGGGTTCCTCCCAGGGGGCAGAGAGCTCTCAGCAGTGAGCTCCATCACTCACTTTTCATGAAATGAAAGGTAAAAGAGGTGTAGATATGTATGGATTCCTGGGTGGAGCCACTGACTTGACTTACTGGTCAGGGTTCTCAATTAAAAAAAAAAAAGATTGATAAATCGGGACTAAGAAGGCCTGTGGGGAAGCAGTATGTGAACATTCACATGAAAATGGGCACAAAGTGAACACATGTGTGTAACTAATGTTAATTTCCATCAAAGAAAATCTATCACCAGGGAGGATCTCTTCAGTAAGGTAGGGAGGACGATTATACCAGTGCTTGCACAGTGGGCTTATGACCAGAGTGGTCACAGTAGAATTGATTAAGATTATGCATTGGTATAATAAAATGGATTTCTCCTCACTACCTGATCCAGTCACTACCACCAGTGAATGCCAAACCCAACAACAGTAGACATCGTTGCAGTCTTCCGTGTGGTACTATCTTGGAAAGTTCAGCCAGCCACGTGGTAACAGGTCAATGAAATGTGACCCCTTCTGCCATGGAGAGAACAATGATTAACCCCTTCTGGGGAAAAAAAATCCACACTCTAAATGCTCCTTTGCTTTTCTTATCCACAGTGTATCATCAATCAAGACTGCCATCTGAAAGCTTACAAAATGTTTGACATCCTAACAGAAGATTTCAAGTGACTGTGCCTCAGACCAAGGTACCCACTTTACTGTAAAAGAGGCATGGTGATTAATTAATGACCACAAGATTCACGGTTCTTATTAATTACATTCTGTCACACTGATAGAATAAATGCTCAGTTAAGGAGCCAGCTCAGATACAAAACCCCAGGTATTGTTGTTCTTCAGTGTGTAATATGTGCACTGAACCAACAGCGAAGGAGTAGGATTGTCTCCTCTCCATTTTCCCAGTTACTCATGTTTCAAATTTGTGCTTCCCACCCTACCTTAGACTTTGCCAATTTAGAAGTGCTATTTTCCAAGTGGAGAAAAGAGATACACTTTGAGCTCCTAATTCTGGTGAAGCTGGAATGTAATAGTGGGAATAGTCTACTGGTATAATCGTGAGAAAACGTAGTTGCTACTATACAATAACGTCAAAAAGAAACATGTCTGGAACCCAGTGAATCCACTGGGATAAATCTCTTGGTGTTTTTGTAACCAGTGATAATTAAAAATGTCAATTGTATAAAACACAATCTCACAAGCTCAAAATAATATTGGGATCGCAACCCTTAAAGATCACGCTTTGAGTCACCCTATCCAGTAAGAACCCAGACTATAGCTGAAGGAAGAAGCTAGAGCTTCTTCTGATAATACATTTTGAAGTTTGTGTGTTGATCAGTTTGTTTAAGGATATAGCAACTGGCAATAACATTTAGAGATCTGATAATCACTTTCATCCATGTTCTCAGGGAAGAATTAAAGGTGAGTATTGAATGTCTTAGCAGAGTATGAGCATACCTAAGTATCACAAGTGATAGCCTGTAATAAGTTCAGTTTATGCATCACTCCATCTCTGCATCTCTGCTCGCTGGCCTTGCTTTTCTGAGTAGAGCGGTAGCTAATGTCTGTTGATGTTACCACTCTGTGTTCACCTCCACTTCAAAGAATAAGGAGGCTCACAGGATATCCCCTATCAGTGTCTCCTTACCTATACTGAGAACCGCTTTCTTTTCTCCTACTGTGTTTCTGATTGTTGCTCAAGTATAAAATGCAGGGTCCTCATCAAGCACTGTAAGTTCAAAGAGTTAACACTCACTGGGCTGAACCCTGAAGGTGGAGACACATTACACAGGTAATTTTTCTCCCTGCTTCCTAGGATAAACAGTTTAGAGAAGAAACCCCTCTAAAGATGACTGTCAAAACAGATTTCTTGTCCTGAAGTTAGAACCTGCTGAGCAATGGAGCTCCTTCTACATATTTACTTTGCTCCTTCTCCACCTCACTCTCATGTTCCCTTCTCCACGCATCCACAGCATTGCATGCCCACACATTATTTGCTGCATGAATTTTGCCTTAGGTCTGCTTTCTAGGGAGCAGAGACTAAGACAACATGCAAAAAATATTTGTCCACATTTACCATCGCCTGTGGGAGCCATAATGATATTACTGGCTTTGGGAACATTGGAAGACACAAATGTGCTGAAGAAAAATTGGCACCTATTTCAAAAATTTTAAGAAGACTTTACCTGAAGGCAATAATTTAACACATGCAGCTGCAGAAAGTTCACTTATATATCACTCTGTGCAGCATGGATTTTCATATAAAAAGTGACTGTCCTTCTAAATTAAATGTTCTAATTTTTGTTTCCAAGTTTTCTTGTTCATATATGAAAACTGAAGATAGTTATTAATGTGTTGACCCTCAACATAAAACATTTCTCAACTAGTTTAATAATTGTAGTTCATTATTTATATGACTCATTAATTATGTGTCAATAAATGTTAACATAGATCTTGTAAATTTATTCCATAAAAGCTAAAACATTTGATAACATTGTGACTGTTATTGTAAAATCAGTTAAAAACTTGAGCATAAATTCATTTTATTTTGTGTTGATCATACAAATACAAATGTTAAGGTGACTAAAATTTTAAGATAACAAAACTATTATTATTAAATTCCTAAATTAATAAAACTTAAGTAGTGATAACTCAACACATAACTCAAAATTTCATCCCCAAAAGACCAGTTGTTGTAAAAATGTACAAATATTTTATTCTGTATATTTTTCTGTATATTTTACTCACTGTCAAAATGATAAAACCAAATACCTTTCATGTCAAAGCTGCATTTTTTTCTCTTCTCAAAGGAAAAGAATGCTTGAAATGATAAAATATTATGCTTTTTATCTTTCTTGTCCATCACCAATAGTATTTTGAAGAACCAACTTTAAATAAACCCAAGTAGTGCACTGGTACTAAATTTATAATAAAGCCTTCTAATTTCTTTTTTGCATTTCTCGAAATGAATTAAATGTCTTTAATCAAAAAATATTATGAATCGAGCTTCACAAGATTTAACTTTTAAGGTTATAGATTTAGCAATATAAAAATATTATACACAGCTTGCAAACAGGAAGATATTAAAATTCTTACAAAAGAAAAAGAAAATTCAAACAAATAAAATGAGAGTACAATGGAGAACAAAATATAAGTCTACAATTTTGTAAAGTTTACTTTTGAAATTATTATAATTTTGGGGAAGAATCTTACAATATCATTGACATTATATTCAAGTCAAATAATACTGTAAAATTAAAGTATTAAAATACATAGTAAATTTACTTACTCCTGCTACTTTAAACTTAAAATAACATATATTTAAAAAGCTTTTTGGCTTTAATATTCATGAGTGTATAGTATTTTTAGGCTTTTATTTCTAGAAAGAATTGTTTTAGAAAATAATTTTGAATAAGATTATTTTATAGATTGAACAATGTAATAAGACCAAATTTTTGATTAACTAGTACTTCAAATATATATATATATGTATATACTTCTAGTTATTTCAGCATGCCCCTATTACTCTTAAGAGTATTATTTTTGTACATTAAATAATATAATTGCCAAATTTCTCATGCATAAAAAAATAACATGTAAAAATGCACAAATAAATGTATAATATGACTATCACACGATGATAAGCCCTTTGAAGTAAAGGGAAGGGAAATATGTGATTGAGGCTATTTTAGATCAGTTTGTCACTGAAGTTGTATTAAACAAAGGCATATTTTAGCAGATACATAGATGAAGTGATGCTGAAGTCACACGGATATCTTGTAGAAGAGCAATTTAGACAGATGCAACTACTAAAAAAGGGGTTTGAGTTAAAACTGAGCCTAACTTCATCTTAAATTACAAACAGGTTGAAATTGGAGAAGAGCTAGCCAAGGGGGTGGTGAGTACATGATCTTACAGGGAGAGACTGGGACAAATCATGAAAGGCCTTGTTGGCTTTTGAACTATTTATTTTTCTTTTCACTGTGACTGATGAAAAGTACTGGAATGTTTTGAAAGGGTGGAGTAACATAATCTAGTTTTATGTTTAGAAATTTTCTTTCACTTGTTTCTATGGAATACATTATAAACAGTAGACATAAAACTATTTAAAATTAAGATAGGAAAGGAACTTAGCAGATTTTGATGTCCTCTACATACTAAGTACTGTGCTGCGCATTTACATAAATTATCTAGTATGGTTAATAGATATGTGTATATGTTAATTGATTGGCTGCAGAAACATAATGCAATTAAAAGTTTCAATGATATATGAATTATTCAAGCATATCTGAAGATAATACACAAATATATAGTTGAAAATCAGTGCAATCTAAAGCTTTCAGAATTCCTCCTATGAGGATTAAGGTTCAGTACAAAAAATAATAACATGATATCATCTCAATATGATATGCAAATAAGAATAAATGGTTATGCTTAACAATAGCATAAGCAATAGATTATTATAAACTCCATTATTTGAATTAATAAATGGTTCACCTCGCTTGATAAGGTCACGTTAACTCCCAATGCATCTCATAATACAATTTTATCATTTAGCTCTATGAATCTGCTTAATTAATTCTGTATATTTCAATAATAAAAATCACAAAGAGATCAAGGTAAATTGAAAGTTCAAGTCAGAAAGAAATAAAAAAGTAAACTTTTCTTGGTTTAGTATATTCCCAAACTTTATGGTTTTTATATTTTTAAATGATTCACCATGTAGATATTTAATGGTAGATAAGATATTTAAATATTTCTTTGATATAAATCTCCATATTTTTATTTCCTAGTTAAGGTTCTTCAAATTTCTTGTTTCATGGCAACAGTAATTAATAACGTTGCATATAATGTGACCACCTGTATAATATCTATAAGCCTCTCACTTGCTGAATATCTACATTTTACTTCTGTATTACTCTCTACCTGTGTGGGATGAATATAGATACCTCCATAAAAGGAAAACAGTTTGCTTAGAAAATAAGTTTATGTGTAATTTTATCAAATCATCCTTGGAGATAGAACCTGGAAGCAAAACATATTACGGTGCCAAATGTGTCCCTCAAGAGGTCAAAAAAATTAAATCTTCAGCAGGGAAGCTCATAAAAACTAGATTGTAATGGCCATTTTCTGCAGTCAGGTTTAAAACACTACTTATAACTACACAAAACTGTGTGACCCTATCAAATCATTTTATTATTCTTTGCTAATTATACTAAACCGCTAGCCTGTTTAAAAACATTTTTATTTTCTTCTAAAGATAACTAGTTAAAAAAGAACCATGATTGGAGTCATCGCTACTATATCCTTAGCTGTTATCTGCATTAATAAAGCTCTTATTCACCCCCACAAGAGGAAACTGCAGACACAGGTTATAGCATAGGACAAAGAGGGTGCTGTCTGATGGGAAAAAAGATTTTATTTAGAGATCAATAAATATTCTAAACCAACTCCCACTCTTGCTGACTCATCTTTACTAAAATATAAGATCCACAAAGGCAGGAGCCCTGTTTACTTTCGTGTTCTTGTTTCCCAAACCCTACAAGAGTGCCTATCACAAAGCAGGTGTTCCATGAATATTTGTTGAGTGGATGGATTCATGATCTCCTCTCCTGTTACTGGACTCCTGATGCTGCAGCCTATGGCTGCCTTTGCTCACTCCTACCCATTAACCACCAAGACTCAGTACATACTCTTGAGAAAACATAATATTAAAATGAAGGTCCAAGCGCAGTATACCTTAGTCTTCCAAAATGTAAAAGTTCTTGATATAAGAGACCAATCTGCTAATTACTTTCATACACTTTTTTGAATCATAGTTTAAAAGTCCTTAAATACAAAAACACATTGGTCTAAATATAATGAGCTGTGCGTAATGATGGAAAATACATATTAAACCATATTTGGTTATTATATAGATTAGGAATAAAAAGTCAAAGACAAGACACAGTACAGTAGAGAGCTGACAATCTATTCAATAATGGGGCAAAATACAGCAAAAGCTTTACTACATTAAGATAATAATGCATTCAAAGTAAATCTAGTATGCTAAAGTAGCATAAAGAAGACATTCAGTTCTGAAGAAGATAAAAGAATATTAGAGGAAATACTACAAATGTTAATAATGATAACAGTTAACTATTAAGTGACAAGTAAGCATTAGTCAAGCAAAGAACACCATTTCAGATAAATGGAACAGCTTGTGGAACGAATAGGAAACATAGAATGGAGTTAAAAATTCAGCAATTACGAGTTCCTTAGATTTCATATGACCAGCTCATAACATAGAATAAAAATCAAGCTGGTCTCTGGGATATACAAAGTCTGTCCAGAAAAAGTCCAACCAATATTAATATAACAAGAATGGTTTGCACAACATCAATGTAAACTGGCAGCCAAAGGGAGTGGGTTAGAATGTATATGCAGGAACAACGACGACTTCACTGTACTAGTCGGTGGGGGTGGTAGATGCCGTTGAGTGAGCATGTGTACTGCGTTGCTGTCACATTTAAAATGACTGAGCGAGTAAGCAACAAATCTGCATCAAATTTTGTGTTAAGCTTGAACATTCCTCCCTGGAAACTGTTTAGATGATTCAGAAGCTCTGGGGGACAATGCAATGAGTGCAGTGAATTGAGAAGGAAAGAAAAAGAAATTGAGAAGGAAAATCAATGGAAAAGAGAAAATGTTATATGTTCAGGAAAAAAACAGTCTCCATTTAATGTGAGGCTCTGGAGAATCTGTAGAATGGGGAAGTCATTTCCAGGTAAATTATAGTGATGAAAAAATATGGAGCACAGAGCAAAATGGCAGACTAAGAAGCTCCCCACACACAAAAATATGGAGCACAGTTTTGAAGTGTGTGCTCTATTTGACTGGAGGATGGAGGAGAAGTAAATGGGGAAGGATATGTCTGGAAAGTTTTAATCTATGGTTTAAAACATCAAATAATAGAGCAGCACACTGCATATAGTCAATAGAACACCATTGAATATTTATTTGAATTAGAAGGATTTGATTTTGATTATACATTTGGAAATTTAAATATACAAAGAATGTTTACATTTTTACTTTAGTAATGAGGTATGCCACAATAAATTATTTATTAGGTATCAATATGTTTATAGAAGTACAGTAAAAAGGAATGGCATGTTTGTTATCTGCAACTTTGGTTAAGTATTTCCATCTTTATACTTTTACCATATCTCAAATTATAAGCATCTATCCACCTATGTCCAAGTTTACAGGTATTTAGGCAGAATTCCTTGGAAACATAATTTAAATAATAAATAAATAAATAGCAAAGAGAAGGAGGGAGGGAAGGTGGGAAAAAGGAAAGGGTGAAAGAAGGAGAAAGGAAGGAAGGAAAGCAAGCAAAATGTCCACAAAATTACTACCATAAGAACAGTTGCCAGTGTTCTGACACTATGATCTAAAATATAGGGTGCTACCTTAAAGGATAAAGAAAACAAACGCGAAACAAAAGCTACTGTGTTCTTCCACGACACCGGTTCCAAGAACCTTCATGCTCTGCCTAACTTCCAGCAAAGGTATTACTGTTTGTCTTTCACATGGCCTAAAATGAAAATGAATTCACGAACTGCACTGAAAAGTCCATCGCTCTGTACCTGTTCCCTTTTCAACACAGAGTATCATTAAATATGAACCATCTTGAGCTATAAATTGCAATCTTTAACAGTACAGAATATGCAATTCTCAGGCATTTGCCAGTTTTGCAACAGCAAACCAACTCTAACAGATCAGTTACTTCCCCAGAACTTTAATGCTACATCTTAAAGGCAGAAAAAGAATGCTGATCTTGACAAGCTATTTAATTCTGTTCCTGTGAGTTTTATTACTTTCATAATTACATCCATCTAGTGAAAACAATTTACAAATTAGTAATGCTTGATCAAATTTTCACAATAAGCCCTGGCTGGTGTGGCTCAGTGGACTGAGTGCCAGCCTGCAAAGCAAAGGGTCTCTGGTTTGATTCCCAGCCAGGATACATTCTGAGTTGCAGGCCAGGTCCCCAGTAGGGGTGTTCCAGAGGCAACCACGCATTGGTGTTTCTCTCCCCCCCTTTCTCCCACCCATTCCCTTCTCTAAAAATAAATAAATAAAATCTTTAAAAATTTTTTTCACAATAAAAAAGCAGTTTTATACAATCAAACTTAATGAATGGATTTCAGGAGAAACAAGCAATATGCATGAGTGTTTATAAATGAGAAAAACAATTACTTAGAAGAAAGAATATCATATTTCTATGTAATAGCAATTTGGTGCCAAAACACAATTAAATATTGCTATCTCCAGTATACAGAGAACTGAAGATGTTTGTTGTTCTTTACCATTAGTATAGAAAAAGAGGTGAATTAAGATACAAAAAACTTAGTTTCTCAAATGTTCTTTTATAATAATTCATTCCCAACTGTCATTTCAGAAAATAAATTGCTAAAAAAACAGAGAAACTTCAAAGGAAACATGACTTTGCCATCTAATTTTGCAAATGTTAATGATCAGTATATACTATATATATTTGCTTTTTAGATAAAATAGCTGGTTAATAGGCACTGGCACATTTTAAGGCTAATAAAAGGCCCACTCTTTCCATAATAGTTTATAATGTAATAAACAATATAAAATAAATGTATTCATAAATATAGGTTTAAATTCTCTTAGTCATATAGATGCATGTAGTTTGGCTCTAGTTCATTCAGTGGTTGTTTGAACTGGTAGACCTGGGCCCTTGTAACCTTGCAAAGCTCCCTTGAATCAGTATTACTTTTTTTAGGGAAACAATAAAGCAGTGCAGAATATAAGCTGGGAAAAATACTCATATGCTGTAACAAGAACTGTGAACTAGTATAAAGAAAACAGAGTTTAAAGAAAGTTTCAATTAAATAGGTATTGAGAGATCATCTTCTGTGCAATGGAACCTTTGTTTACTTCTAAATATATAGAAAAACATTACATTTTCTCTTAATTTCAAATTCACCCCTGGTAGGAATGACAAACATGTCACTAGATTGCTTCGCAATTTGTTGTGACATTGTGGTAAGTTCAAAAATAGAAGTATGTATCCAAAGTACAAAGGTAGAATGAAGGAAAGAACCTTGACTCTTCTAGGATAAGTGTTATCCCAGGGGAAGATAATATATTTCCTGATAAATGATTTAAAATAAAGCTTCTAAAAAATGTAACTCTGCATGGAAAGGGAATATAGGCTATTGAATAGGAGGAGTAAGTATGGTCAATAAACACTATGATTTGCCCAGGGAAATATAACACCATTTACACTGTTGGAGTAGAAAGTAAAAGAGCAGGAGATGAGGGAGAAGCTGGATAGGGCCAGCATATAAATTTATTCATATGACACCTGAACATCTGGGGCCTTATCTCTTAGGTGAAAGGTAAGCAGTTGAAATCTAATGAGAGAAATGCATGATGAGAATTGTATCTTTGGTGCTGGGGTAGGAAAGGAATGAAAGTGTTGACACTAGAGCAGGAAGGAAAGTAAGTGGTTACTGATTTTCTAGTAGTCACAGTGCTACAGTTAAAATTTTAAAAAAGAACAAACTGTGTAAATATTTTGGAAGTACAAAAGGGAAACATAAGCTGTATCAATGGAATAAAATAAGAGTCTATACTGAATAGGATTAAGTTAAGTTTATGTAGGAGGAGCATATTGAGTTTTAGGTTCATAAGCCATCAAAATGTTCAGTGAGCACTTAAGTAAGAAGTCACGTTCTTCAAGAAGATCAGATTGACCAACGTTTTGATTTTAGGGGGTATAAGACATTATTAACCAAAATTATAAAGCAAAGTAAAGATAGTGGTCACTTCTAGAACAGAAGGAGTGGTGTGTTGTTGGGAAGGGACACAGGCCAGGGCTTCGGAGTCTCCAACTTTGTTCTAGTTCTCGGCTCATATTATATGCTACACAGGTGCTTTCTTCATAGATATTTGTAGTACTGTATATTTATGCATTTTTCAAGTGGCACATTATATTTGTCATGAAGAAAACTTTAAAGATAAAATTCAAATTATATTATTTTCTGGTGATTTCTGGGCTAATGACCTTTATAATTCAGGAGTTTAATAGACTGGTTTCACCTTGAGATATTGATGTCCATTTGTAAGTACAAGTTTTTATTTGGTATAAAGGTGATTATTTATTTGTTTGGATTACAAGAATGGAACTAGGAAATACTATGATGGGTGGGTATAGAAAAGAAAATATTTTTAAAAGATATTGAACCATGTCTTCACAATTAACAGCTTTAGTGTAAAAGCAATACAATGTAAATATTATTTAATGCCTAGGTATGTAAAGATAATAAATAGATAGACAGAAAAGTGAACCTATATATACTGGTGATTCATGTCAAATGTATATTGATTTCAACCAAGTCTCAAAAGATTAAGCCCTAGTAATGCTAACAATTCAGAGACATCTTAGAAATGAATATATATATATATATGACAATGTATATAAAAATGTGTATGGTTTAAGCACTGACAAGAAAAAAATAATAGTAAAGAATATAAGTACCAGGGAGGGTGCTCTTCTGTCATGTAATTTCACTATTGAAAAATATTTGTATGATATAATTTAAAACCAAAGTACACAGTATTTGCTTGATGAGTGTTGTAGGTCTGGTACCACAGGAAACAAATTCTAAGGGAGATTTTCATGTAAGAGGTTAGTTGGTAAGTAGTGAAGGGAAATGGATTTTGCCTCCCTAAAATAGGTCTTTTGGGATATTGATTTTAAGCTGGTTTATAAAGAAGAAAAGACTTGGAAAGACTTTGATGCTTCCCCAACTGCCTAAAAGGAGGTTAGATAGAAGACCTGTTCTAGAAAGGGTGTTATCATCACAGATGCTCAGTTTATTACCAGTGTGTGATAAGCAGAGAGGAACCTAGCAAAGCCCCTTTGTTCAAAGTCTTTTCTGAGTTCCATTGTTAAAGATGGCCCAGCAAACATTTGTCTACAAACATTTGCTTTTCATCTCCATGTAATCACCTCTCTGCCCTTTGGAAAACAGGAAGACCCCACTCAGCTCCAGAATGGCATATAACCCTCAGTTGCTTGATACCTCCTCAGGTCTCCCTGAACAGACACTGGTGTAATAAACTTGGGACATTTTCTCCTATTAACCTGTCTCTAGTAATTTGATTATTAGTTCATCCAGAAGAACTTAGAAGGTGGGAGGAAAATTATTTTTTACACCTCCACAGTAGCCTAAATTCAAGCCTGTAAAGAAATGAAAACAATAGGATTGGGCAGAGAAAGGAGTTAGTCTCTCAATCTTTGAGCAGTCACAACAAAGGATTCCACACTTGGTGATCCCACAGTGAGTACTGGATCCAGAATGGTCCTTCAGAGTTGTCCCTGGAGAAAAAAAGGGGCAGGGAGAACCTACATACGGCAGCATTGAACAGCCATTGGAGAGGCTGCTCTTCCGGAGGCAACCTGACATTGAGTGAGATGTTTTTCTTAGTCTGAGGGATTTAA
This sequence comes from Mormoops blainvillei, assembly GCA_004026545.1. Classification (NCBI taxonomy): domain Eukaryota; kingdom Metazoa; phylum Chordata; class Mammalia; order Chiroptera; family Mormoopidae; genus Mormoops; species Mormoops blainvillei. Next base: position 28,748 of record PVJD01008871.1, read on the forward strand.
CTCTGAGCCATTAACAGCCAAACTTCCAGCAATTAAGAGAATATGCTTTGGACCTGAAAGGGGCCCTCCAGCATCTACTACAATCAATGAGTCTTGATTTTCATACTCAAAGCCCTAAGAATCCTGAAACGCCAACTCAAAAGAACCTATGCACCCCAATGTTCATAGCAGCACAATTTGCAATAGTCAAGTGTTGGAAACAGCCTAAGTGCCCATCAGTAAAGGAGTGGATCAAAAAACTACGGTACATTTACACAGTGGGATACTATGCAGGGGTAAAAACGAAGAAACAAAGAAGGAGCTTCTACCTTTCACAGCAGCATGGATGGAACTGGAGAGCATTATGCTAAGTGAAACAAGCTTGCTGGTGAAAGACAAATACCATATGATCTCACCTATAAATGGAACCTAATCAACAAAACAAACAAGCAAGCAAAAATATAACCAGTGATATGGAAATAAAGAACAAACTGACAGTAACCAGAGGGGAGAAGGGAGGGGGATAACCGGGGAAAGAACAGGAAGGGTCAAGTCAAGGAACACGTATAAAGAACCCATGGACAAAGACAAGCGGGGGTCAAGGGAGGATTGAAAGTAGAAAGTAGGGGTGGATAGAGTAAGAGGGGAAAATGGGGACAACTGTAACTCAACAACAACAAAAAAATAATAATAAAATTTGAAGACAATATATGCATAAAAATAAAAAATGACTTAAAGCAGACCAATGCATGACATTTTAAATATATTCATAAGTTTAATATGATATATCCCAGGAGTTGCTTTACTACTATCCTGAATTCTAAAGTTCTTTTTAGAATATTAGGTTTTATGTGTTTTCAGGTATTATCAGTTTGTTACTATTTTCCAATTATATTTGTAAGTCCCAGGCTCTTTCTTTTTCTTTTTAAAGTGGAATAAGTGTCATTAAATTGATGAAATAGTTATGTGCAAAAATGAGGGTGAGTCTTTTGTCCTGTGGAATAACCTCCTTTATACTAGATTTCTGTTTTGTTGTCCTTTATTGACAAAAGAAAACACATTTTGTGAGCACATCAGCCAAAGATAGCATTTATAGCTTCTAAATAATTAGGTATTGATTAATTTCACCAGGAATATATGAGCCATTTTTTTCAAGCTTGCCCATTCTTAAAGATCATATAATTTTAACTAGAGAAATTACAAAACAGAGACTCAGTTCTTAATAGCTACCTCCTAGTGCCTATCTTCTGTGAGCTCCAATTGTCCCAAGGAGTACATGGCTGATAGCTTCAGTTTTGTTAAACTTCCCAGATCTGCATTCCTGTGTTAGTGTTCACAGTTAGTGTTAGAAGAAAGGGGTTGCCAGCTTCTTCCTCCAACTTTAACTTCATAGTTACAAATAAATATGTGCATTGAGAAATACCTAACATGCAAATAAGATGTGATATGCTACACACAATTAGGAATAAATAACAGTAGACCCCACATTCTGCTGCTGGTGGAAATTATGTTCATTCACAGGATTGTGAGGAAAGTATTCCCAGATCCACGTATGGGAGATTATGGTATGGTAAGATTTATTGAGGTAAATATGAAAGCTGCCCCTGGGTTTCCAACGTCCCATCTCCATTCGTTCTGCCATGGAAAAAAATACAATCTTGTCATTATAGAGGCCAAAATGAAGTCCATTTTTCAAAGTTTCTGTGCCATATTAAATCTGAGTTCTTCGGAGCCCATGCATTCTGCTGCAGGCCCAAGGTGACTGCTATACCCACATGGTTGCTACGGAGAGAACACATTGGCCAACAGGTCAAGTGCATATGTGGGTGAGAAAGAGAAGAGCTTTGTTAGCTGGGATTACATTATCTCAGGTTTGGGAAGGAGCAGGCACTTTTTCAAAATAACCAATCAACTTCCAAAAAGTTTCAGGAGTTTGCGCTTGGTCCATCATCTAACCAATCCATTCTTTCACTAGGTTGGACTGGCAGGCCTGTCATTGCCATCTTGGCTCCTACTGGACATGTGTTTAGCTCCCCCTTTATTATTCTATCACTCTCGCCAGCGATCTGTGGGGAATGGACCCACAGTTCCCTGGAGAGTGTGTGAAGTTGTTACTTTCTGATAAAGCAAGCAGGCTCATTCTCCCCAGCTGATTATGTTTAATAATGTCTGGCTTCCTTTGCTTCCTCCCTTTATTAATATCTAACTACCTCTGCTAACAATTCTACCATGCTCAAACCTTTTTGACACAAACATCTATAAGTTCAGCGCCATGGTCTGGAGTTGACAGTCACACCCACGCTTGAATAATATTCGTCACCATTGTGGGTATTAGAGAGGAAATTATGTTTGATTTTCTATCTTTTGCCTATTTTTATCTTGAGGCATATTGAGAACCATAGATAATAGCATTTTGGTGATACAGAAATATAGAAACATATATAGTTATAGAAGGAAATCTATAGATACACAAATAATGACTAGCACAAGATATAGACACAATGGTCTCTTGCTAACAAAAAAAATCCAAAATTTCTATATATCAGATTATGTTCAACAAGTTTATGAATTTCATGATCAAAATGTTGTCTAAATCTTTAGAGATTTCTGTACCCTGAAAATATTAACACAGAACAAATCTACCTTCTCTGTAAAAAAAAAAAAAAAAGAAAGAAAAGAAAAAGAAAAGAAAACTCTTTCCTACATTTATCTAAGCGGTAACCTAAGTTAAAAAGTTATTCTACTCTCCCAACTCAGAAGATATTTTTTAACTTGTTTGTTTGTTTTCTAATACAGATGATCCTCCTAGTAAAAAGTTAAGCAATTTTGAGTTATACAAAGTTAATAATCACTCCTTTTCCTATTCCAATTAAAGTGGCTAATGGGACATATCTTCCCATTTGTTTCTCTATGTTAATATGAAAAATGATAGCTACTATCTCTCTATATGTAGATATAGTATAGAACTTTAGAGACACATACATTTGCATGCAGTAATCTTCCTTAAGAAAAGTAAAATCATAATCATAGTATTAGACTATAACTTACTTTAAGACATAGAGTTCTGCTAAAGTATACAGTATGATACAGATAAATATAAGGTGTTAATACTTAGCCAAAAGCACTCAATGTAATAAGGCAGGGAAATCTGTAAATAAATTCTTATATACCATAACAGATCATATTTAAATTTGATCAATATTACTCAGAAAAATAATTACACGAGGAAAAATAATTTCAGTATCAAGACCACAAATGTTATCAGGGTTAAATTATTTTATGATAGGTACCACTTAGTTATTCTTTTTTTTAATGATAAGGCTTGGAGACAGACAAACTACCACTTCCCCGCACTAAAGGTAGTATGGCTCTGATGCCCTGCTCTTTCTCCTTTTCCTCTGAAGTAATTGAATTTTTTTTAATGTTAAATATAACCCCAGGCTTCTGCTTATTAATAGTACTAATAACATAGTTACAACACGGCAGAGACTAGAAAACGATGGGTGCTCTTTGCAAATAGACAAATCTTAAAGGGAGATTGAGGAAGAGGCTGTTATGCATTATGCTTAGTAAAATATCTGCCATTTATTTTAGACTTCCTAAATCCTTTCTCAGTTATAATTTTTACCTACCTCTTAAACATCCGATATTCTTTCCTTAATAGAATCCACCCACTTAGTCATTTTGTTCATATCATTTTTTGAACTTTTACATTTGCATTCTATTTTGCATCATATTACTTTGAAAGAATGTCTGCGCATACACACATGGTCTTTCTGAATTCAAGACTTACGTGATATCTTCAAATTGTTTAGCTGGACTTTTCACTTTTCTTGCGATATGTGTAGCTTCATGTATTTATTAATATTTAGCAAGCCGTATACAGTGCTTAGTATGTGTCAGACACAATGCATAAACACCCTTCAACAGTAACTCATTCTGCCTCAAAACAACCATGAGGGAAATGTGATGATTTTCATCCTCAGCTGAGGAATCTGAGGCACAGGGGATTAAGAGAGGTGGCACAGGAACAGAATTCAAAAGGGTGATCTAAGCCTGGAGTCAAAATTCCTAAACTCTCTGCTATGCTGGCTAAAACTTGATAAATTTTAATAGAGAAGATATTTGTATTATCTGTGTTTACCACGTTCCCATTCATATAAGGTGATGCTCTGTTTCAGAATCACCTTTAACTTTCTTAATTAAAATGTGCCCAAAGTCTCAAAACATATTTTTCCTTAGTGTAGTGAGTTAACTACAAGTTTGGATTTAAATTTGTTTGGCAGCGAGACTAACAGTGACTCTTCTCTGGCATTACTCGTTCTTATTCCTCTCACCCTGTGGCCATGGCTAATTAATCTAAGTAGAGAAAACTGACCAAACCTGGGTCAGGTTTTAAATTTAGAAATTTAAAAACTGGAAAAGAGATGCACAGAGACAGATGCATTTGTTGGAGGTGAACTACTTCACAAAAGAACCACAGACCAAATGTTTATTAGCTCCCCTGAGTTTCCCTCAGGGGAGGGAAGAAATACCATCTTTTCTTAATCCTATTTCATCACATAGTTAAAGAATTACAGCTATTACAATAAGTTAAAAATGCTCTAAATCTCAATTACTACCAATTAGAAAATGAAATGCATTACCTTCTTGGAGAAACTACAGAGATTAATGCTAGCATCAAATACTTAACATATGCAAGTATAATATCTTTCATTATGTTCAATTTTCCATCCTAACAAATTACAAAGACTTGTAGATATTAGAAGTGCTTACTTAAATTTAATCAAGTGAAAAATATGATAGGGGCGCTGTTCCAGTTGCACTCTCCTTGCAGCAGAGGTGGAGGCGGGTTTAACGGCGGGTGCACCAGGGGCGCCCTGGGCCCCGACTTCTGAAGGCATGTATTTTTATTTTCCTTCTCTCTCTCTCTCTTTTTAAGGGGCCCAAAATTTTCTTCTGCGTCTGGGGCCTCAACCAACCTTAATCTGCCTCAGCCTTGCAGGAGAAAATGTACAAGTCCTGTTATCTGTAATGCATTTTATTTTCCAAAGTTATTTTTCTACCCTCTGATACATAAAGACTACCAGAATGAAAACACCAAGATGTTACCATACTGCTTTGGGGATATCCTACTTCCCATCTTCATGCCATATGAGCCCAGATTGCTTCATTATTGCAAAAGATATCAGAGTTGTCTACTCCGTTGATGGCCTTTAGCTCAGAACACCTGGAAAGGAGGCAGTAGGAACTACCTTTATATGTCTTAATAAGAGGGATGTGTGACAAAAAGACTGGTCAAAATAAACTTCACTGAGGTATGTAATATTCCAGGAGCCTAACTACGACCTGATAACAATAGGCACTTTGCTGCACTGTGCATCCCCTGCCATTAAGGAGAAAAACAATCAAGTGGGCCACTTTGCATTGGGTAGGCAATGTTTCTACACTTAAATATTTTGATCTGTTCTATTTATAGGTAATCCCACAGTTGCAATATTTAATGTGATATAGAATAAAAGAAGGGTCTCTAGATGGTTCAGCTGATGGCACAAGTGCCTCTGACAGTGGCCATTATGACCTGGAGGAACCAGTGAAATTTGAACTTTCCACAGCACATATGAGCACTATATAGAGGTGAATTTCAACAAGGTAAGAGGTCTCTGGATATTTGATGTAGAGTTAGCAGGCATCTCATGCCAGCAAATAGCTATTCTCCGAAACTGGCATCAATTTTCTTCTAGGCTATGCTGAGACAAAATTCCAAATGGTGAGCCCCCAAGTGACCACTCAAGCTGTTTTAGTTCTGTAATGAGTCCATCCTGTCCATTTAGTCACATCAATGTGAGAGTGAGGGTCTCCCCCCCACCAAACAGAGTTATCTTCTGGAAGGCAGGCCCCTTGTAGAACAGGCTTCCCCCGCTAGATGAGTGTTCTAGGAACCCATCTGTATCAGTGTACCAGCTGTCATTGTTGTGAGAGGCTGCATTTGCCTTTAGTGGAGTCTTTGGGGTTTTTTTGAAGACTCTTTCAACAAATTTGCCCATTTTATGATGGGTAATTTATGAGCACACCTGCCCACACTGCACAGAGTGTTAAGCAGTTTTTCACCAAAAATGATATGACCCCCATACCCCACTCTCCCTATTCACCCAATCTTGTCCTGAGGGACTGTTTTTTGTTTCCCCAGTTGAAAAAAAGTCCTCAAAGGGAAACATTTTGCCTAAGTGGAAGAGGTGAAACAAAAATGGCAGAAGCACTAAAAGGCATCAAAATCAATGAGTCCAAAAACTGTTTTGAGCAGTGAAAAAATGTCTTGATAGTTACTGTGCATCAAATACGGAGTACTATAAAGTGACTGGCATTTAAACATTTAAGGATAAATACACAATTTTTGGTAAATGAATCCCATTTTCTGGGCCCCCGCTCTTATTTTCCAAGCAGCCCAATCTCCAGAGTTAGTATTAAATTTTTCCCTCAACCTGATGAGGTCTTGAAGGCACAGATGTGTTTCATGAACAATTTTCTCACACTAGCAATTGCTGTTTTTGCTTCAACCGTAACTATGGCCTTAAAAAAAATTCCCTATGATCACTTGACAGCTGATGAAAAATGCAGGCCTGATTTTAGATGCTTATCATGTGGTGTGGGTCCGTGTTAGCTTAAGTGTTTTAGAATTATAATTCCTCTCAGGTTTGATCCTGAAGGAGATTAGAAGATGGAAAACACCCAGACAGGCAAAATCAGGGCAGGACACTTTTTATACAGGTAGTGTGGAGAGATGCTTGATACCAATGCCTGCACTGATTCCTGAGACAGACTAAGAGTCTGAGACAGGGACTTGGGACAAATAAGAACAAGACTTATAAATAGACTTCTTGGAATGGGAAAGAATCTCAAGTATTAAACCTGTTCTGCAGAAGGGTTTAATCATCCCCCTTCACCCACCAGTTCAGTGTTTGCTCAGAGGGCTCTAAAATGTAGCCACGAAGGCCAAATAAAGGCTAAGAGAATATCGGTGCAGTCACGGATTCGTATCACCAACACTAACAGAGAGGTGGTTCCAGTAAAAGATTTCTATTACAGAGAAGGTAGTGATTTGTCCTCATGAATTTTTATGTCTTCTCCACCATCCCTCTGCCTACACAATCTTCCACTCATTGAATGCCTTTTACCTGTGGCTTCCCACAGTACATCTCCTCTGACAGAAGAATTCACTTAATGGTTAAGAAGACAAGGCACTGATGCTCAGGAAATTTTCTAGTTTTGACATATATCACATCATTCAGAAAAACGATGCTCTTAGAGAATAATAAAATTTTCACTTGAAAACCCAGGTAATGAAAGCTTTGAGCTGTTGGGGATTTCCATGTCACTGACAAACTTCCCTAAGCAGCAAATAACGTATGGTGTTACTTCTTATACTGCAATATTTTTGTGAGTCTAGGAATTAAGGAATGGAATTAGAAGCAGCATTTTTCAATACTTACCTAATGACTCACTACCAATGAGTTTGATTCCTATCTCCACTAATCAAATGGGGGTTTGTTTTTTTTTTCAGAACATGATTACCTAATAGAGAACTATTGTCACCAAGAAGACAATAACAAATCAGAGAATTGGAAATTTAGAATACCAGCTGAAAATGTTAAGCTTCCCTGACATCTGAAACTGGAAGGACAAGACTTATTTTGGGGGGGACTCCTACAAAATTTTATTGTATGAAAATTTCCACCTCTTCTCCAAAAACACAAACTTAGTTGGGGAGTAAAGATCTGGTGTTACTTTTAACAATGGTAATTAAAATCATTTTTAAAAAGTTTAGATATTTTAGCTACTCAGAAAATATGTTTTAAATGCTTACTGAGTACTAGACAGTGCCCTAGCATAAGATGTTTAACAGTAAAAATAACAGACAAATATACCTATCTTAGAACGTGTACATTCTATCAGAACGTAAGAAAATACAAATAAGGCAACATTCAGTTTTTAAAAAACAGGAATATAAAAAATAACTATATAGAATGTTATCTTATTTGAACATACTAAAAAATTCCTATTTAAATACATATTAGAAGAAAATACATTAATATATCAATAGCACTTAATATCTAGGTGATGGATTATGGGCACATTTATTTTCTATTTTATACTTCTCTATATTTTCCAAATTTATTTAAAATAGTATTTTTAATTTGTAATCAGGAAAAAATCATTTATTTTCATCCCAAAATATAAATAATAAAATCTAAATCAAAAAGTAAGGAACATAATAAAACCAACTCAAAGAAAAAATTGCTCAATACTACTTCTAACAGCAGTCTAAACCCTATCACAAAACTCCAAGTATTTTAATTTTACATATTTAAGGGAAAACTTCAGATGGATGCTATTGGAATTTGTTAACTAAATGTAACTTTGTGACTTTTCTATAAATGTCTGGTATGTCAGACACAGAGATACACCATTCAAGGAAGGGCCTGTCGCCCAAGCTGTCGGCCCTTGTGGGGCCTGTCTCTGCTGCTGAGGTACCAGCAGAAGGCCATGCTTTTCTCCACAGGGCCATAAAGGTCTGTCCATTTTGGCCCACCACAGGACAACTCTCATGGCCAGATAAATTCCAGGACTCAACGTTTTATTGGCTAAGACATTGTCAAATCTATATCACCGTCAGATTTCTTCCTCTGTCTACCACTGGTTTTCTCAGTGTACTCCTGATGAGATACCTCTTCCCAAGTCATCTGAAAACTGCTCTGAGAGAAACGAAGATGTGAGGTGGGGAGGCTGGGTGGGAGCAGAGTAGAGACACTTGACCTCAAAACGATGATCCGTGGCATTTCAGCAGAGTAGGGCATGAAGCTCCTGAGAGCACCACAGCTCCCAATGTCTCAAGCTACCCTGGGAAAAGGAGAAGGGGGAGCTAAGCAGATCATCTTGTTCTTGAAATGCTCATACATGCACACGCACACATTGAGGCGGACTGCTCACCACAGTGCAGTTATATGTGGAATTCCTTCCCTATCTCCTCCTGAAAGACCATCATTTCCTTATTGCTCTCTCCAACTTTATGATTTGCTAGAACTCTTATAACTATCTGAAAATATACTAATTATGTTTTTCAGTTTGTTTATTCATTATCTTTTCACACTGGATTATGGTCCCCATGAAGGCGGAGTCGTCTAACAAGTGCTGTATCCTTACTACAAAAATGATATCTGACGCACAGTGGGTTATCAATATATATTTGTTGAATGGCTCAATAGGCTAATTCATTTAATTTCCAGGTATAATTTTAATCGTCCCTTCAAGTAATTCCATTTCTTATGGCGAATTTTCCAAAGTTTTTGTTCGCTCTCCTCACTATTCTTTATTGTATTATGGCCCTCCCTCTTCTATCTCTGTCCTTTCTCCTTCCCACAGTTCTCTGGATCAGAAAGGGTAGGGTTGGGGCTTTATATTTTTTCTATAGGAACTTTTTATTTCTGATTCCAAAGTTATGACTAAATAATGCTAGTGTATGGGAGCTTAGGGAGAGGAAAACCAACTTATGGGTAAGAAAATGAAAACTGGAAGTGTGGAAGGAAGGTAAGGGACTGTCCACAATATATTTTTAATTTTTTATTTCTTTAATGTTGTTCAATTATAGTTGTCCCTATTTTCCCCCGTTACTCTCCCCTGCCTTACCTACCTGCACCTCCCACATTTAGTCCTCCCCCTCCCCCTTGTCTTTGTCTATGTGTCCTTTACATGTGTTTCTTGACCCTTCCCTTTCTTTTACCCAATATTACCCTCTCCCTCCCCTCTGGTCACTGTCAGGTTGTTCTTTATTTCCACATCTCTGGTTCTATTTTGCTTGCATGTCTGTTTTGTTGACTAGATTCCACTTATAGGTGAGATCATATGGTATTTGTCTTTCACCTCCTGGCTTGTTTTATTCTATGACTATTAGAAACTCTATGTATTGGTTGAATTTTCTCTCATTCTTAGATAATTACAAGATAGTAAAAAAGAATAAGGAGTAGAATAAGGAGTAGCACCGCAGTGGATAACATTGAGGGTACAAGGGTATTATTAGGATGTTTTACTGCTGTTTTATCAGTCATCAATCAGAAATATCTACTCACTATCTTTAAACTGTTGATAAATGTCAATCTTTCTGTTTAGACAATGGCTTCTTATGAACTAATAACTGTTAATTGTCATATTTAACTGCCAATGACAGTAAAATGAAAGTCTGTCTAATGACTGTCTTGTCTTATTTCTCATTCATCATGTTTCTTTCTAAAAAAGTACATTACATAAGGTCTCCAACCTCAAAAGAATATGGAAACATAAGGTGATTATTAAAAATTCAGAGATATACCTGAATATTTTGAAACCAATAACATAGGTTAGGGAAGAAAAGTAGGGGCTATGGATAAAACCATAGTGAGGTGAGGTTATAGTGGTGGGTATTAATAATGATTTGATATAAATAATTGGAAATTGTCAATTAATATTCAAATACAAATAATTTTAAGTGAAATTAAAGCATACATAAAATTTAGATTCCTGAAGAATACATTTATAGATAGAGAAGATATAAAGTTTGTCAAAATTTATTTCTGAATATCTATAAGTATTAAACTTTCTTCATCAAAACGGTAAGAAAAACAGCATTATTAAACTATATAAAATAGTTTCCATATAATCAAAATAATAAACATATGGAAGAGTGGTAAAAAAGCAGCCAGTCACCCAGAATTATTTCTTTGACCATTATGTCAACAGCAATATGCATTAGTTACATGGTGTAACCTCTGTGGGGAACTCAAGATTAATTTATTTTGTTCAAATTCATATTTTATAGGACTCACAAGCTGCAGAAATGTTGATATGGGTCAATGCTAAGCCGATAAGTAGATTTCCAGGCTAGGGAAGGTAGATTTTAGTGACAAAATTATGCTGACTATAAATAGGATAGTTCAGTTATTGTGGTTTACTTGGAACATTCTCCATCACAGTGCACATTGTTATTTTTGTCCTTTCGTGCAGATCAACCTACAACATGGGCCCAGAGTCTCTCCCTCAAATAGTACCCTCTCCTCACAGCCTTGCAGAGACTAACAAGATTAGAAAAAGATCTAAATGAAATAAAAATTATAGCTTTCACTCCCGTTTAATGAAACACCGCCCCATGTCTGGGTGGAGTAGGAACATATTTTAGCATTTTTAAACTTAATTCTAATAGAGTAGTAAGATTCTGGGAACTAAAATAAACATATGAGCCTATGGTAGAGTCCAAAATAGTTACACAACCTTATTTATTTCATGTGCAAAAAAGGCCACAAAATTCCTTTTGAGAAGAAAGACTGGATTGATCCAGTCTTCTTTATAGAGAGAAGAACACAGAGTGATTTAGAACTAGAACCTATCTAGCACTGAAGAAGTTATCCCCTGGAATCCCCTCTCAGTAAAAGTCAACATATCAAAATCTGGTGATTCATATCTTTGCCATGGGAACTAATCATCTTTAGTTTGTAGAAACTAGTTTTTGACAAATAATAAATGAGATGCCATAACTTCAGTAAAATGATAATAAAATATGTGAAAATTTTAAGTGATTTAGTAATACATTAATATTTAATACACATATTTACATAGAATTTCATACTTTTGAATATCTAGTTTCAGTCATAAAGTGATAAGGGGAAGGTTAGAATTCATTGTATTAGGTGATTTGGCATTAAAGTTCTAAAGAAAAGTAAAGTTTAGGCTGCCTGTAACGTCCATCAGAATTCTAATTTTAGATTTGCTTAACTTGTGGAAACATAATACCTACTTTATTGGGTGCACTCTCCTATGCTTGTTGAGAGGTAATATTTTCAGATGAAATAAGCAAAGATTTAGAACTCAAGAAAATCTAAGTTTCAATTTCAAACCCAGTGCTTATATTATGTGTTATTTTTTATTTTTTCTTTGTTCCAGCAAAATTGGATCATTACCTATTTTAAAGATTATAAATATTATATGTACAGTTCTTGACTTAATTACACAAAGATAGTAACTATAATTTTTATTAGTATTCTTACACTAAATTTGTTAGCTTTTTTTTAAAACAGTGTTTTTGTTTTGATTTATAATATTCAACAACAGGCTTGTATTTTAATTCCCCAACAGCTGAGTCTTAACATTATCTATTAGCTTATTAGTAGGGTTTATGTCATACATTCTGTTCTTTTTTTGTTTGTATTTTTTCCATTAACATTTATTTATCATTAACATTTAGGAGAGGTATATATACCTCTCCTCCGGCACCCAGTAATCCCCACATTATTGTCCGTGTCTATGAGTACATTCTCCTTTCTGCTCTATCTCTTCACCTCCTGTTTCTCACTGCACCTCCAGAGCTTAGAGCCTGCTCCCTGTCTATGAGTCTGTCACTATTTTGCTGGTTAGTTCAGTTTGTTCATTAGATTTCACATATGAGTGAAATCATGTGGTATTAGTCTTTGTCTGACTGGCTTGTTTCACTAACCATAATATTTGCAAGATTCATCCATGCTATTAGAAAGGGTAAAATTTTCATTTTTTTCATGGCCAAGAAGTATTCCATTATGTAAATATCCCATAGTTGTTTTATCAGCTCATCTACTGAGGGACACTTGGGCTTCTTCCATGTCCTGGCAATTGTAAATAATGCTGCAGTGAACATAAGAATGCTTATGTTCTTTCAAATTAGTGTTTCCAGTTTCTTCAGATAAATTCCCAGAAGTGGAATCATCAGATAACACTGTCTTCCCACAAATGTGATCACATCTTTGGTCATGAATTTTAATCCCCCAATTTTCTAGCTCCCTGCACCTCTTACCAAACATTTCAATTGCATCTTCGGTCCTTTTTTATTTTTACCAATCATCTAATAAATGAAATTCAATCATGGTAGCCCTATCTATTGAACCTATACTTCTTAAAGCTTACATTCTGTTTGGAACTTGCACAATAGCTCGTATTCACTTCCCTTTTCTTTTCCCTGTGAATTTGTATTTATACTAGGAATCACTTTTTCCATCCTCAGAATAACCATGCCTTCTTTTTACCTCTGTAGTTAAAATTTTCAGTGTATGCATGAACTCCCTGAAATATTTACAGAATTTATTCCAGTATTTCTTATTCTTCCTTCACCAAATAGTGACTAAACCACAGTTATAACAAAAATGAAGATCAGTGAATGGAAAGTATCAAATGATCAGAAACAATACATAAAACTCTAAAAGAAAAAATTAAAAACCTTGATGCTAAAAAAAAAATCTGTTTTTAAAATCAACTTCCTTAACTGTTTCAACAGAAGTAAGAAACTACCAAGAAATGTGCTCTGTAGAAGATAAGGAGTCTAATTTTCATGTTGTCTCAAGAAAGGACAAATATTACACAGGAAGGAAGCATATGGTTTCATTTTGAACACATGCAACTTGAACACATGCAACTTAGTGCCTGTGAGATGACCTGTAGCTGTTTCACTGGACTGAAGTTAGAGAGCTGGAGCTTATAGTTGAAATTTAATAGCAGAAAACTAATAGGTAAAACAAGTCAAGACAGAGTCATAAAACAAATCTAGTCAGAGAATTTGGGACCTAATATATAGTTAGGGGTTGACATAAGGATGAATATTATGCAGTAGTGAAGTCTTAGGAAAATGTTCTTACTGACTAGAAAACTTTGTAGGATACTGGGTCCCCTTATTTATCAAATATCAAAATCTGATGGTTCATATCTTTGCCATGGGAACTAATTTAGATTATTTAGTTCCTTATTTAGACTTCATAGTATACATATGCAAATTTTTAGTAATGAAGTTAGTGATTAAACATATAATAAAACGTAATAGGTGTAAGAATGCAAAAAAAACAAATTTATTATTTTTGTGTTACTCTTTATAGAAAACGTATTGTACTCTAACAGGGAATAGTCAATTTTGTTATTTGGTTATATAAATGAAGTATAGCTTTAATCTGTTTCCTCAATATTGATTCAGAAAGAAAATATTTTTCCATGCCTTTTATATTTAAAAACAATAGGATTTGGGATATAAAAACCAATAATGTTGTTACTTGTTATAACAATTGTATGAGAAAATTAATTCAAAATAAATAGTGGTATTCAAAGGAGAATGAGATTGTATAAAAATAATTGTTTATTGATTTATTTTGATTTAACTACACAAAATACCACCTCAACTCTCTAGTTCAAATGAATGCATTAGTTTTGTTTTTTCACAGTACATGAGGAATTTTTAATAGAGTTTAAGTGTAAGAAAGAAACTAAATGACAGAGAAAAAACAAAAGTATTTTTTTCCATTTTTAAACATTTTATATTTAATTGATTTTAATTAGTTTTCAATGTCCCTTGTAATGTTACTTCATTTTCTAATGCCATAAAAAGACAACTTTGGTTGGTTTCCAGATTCCTGCTATACCTAAAACTCTATTTATAATAAGTAGTCTTAATCTCTAGCCTGAGTGTTGACACATGTATGTTCACTTTAATTGTCTTAAATTTTTATTTTATTTTCATTTTTTGGTGTGGCGTCCTCTATCAACTGTAATTATTCTGCAGTTAAATATCACAAATATTACATATTGCATTTTTTTGCCCATTCATTTTCCACCCAGCCTCAAAGTTAGGACATAAAATATTTTTTATTTTTCTTGCAAAAGTTGCATAAACAACATTAATAACGTGGGAGTTCATAAAAAACAAAAAAAAAAATATTGCTTACAAAACCTTAACCTGAAAAGCTCAATTTGTCATGTACATGTCAGTTCTCAATTTTAAAAGCCTTTTAAATGACCCCATATTTTTCTCACTATCCTTGCCTCTTGTTAAGAAAAGAATTTGTGTTAATAAACTTACCTCCAAATTTCTTTCTGGGATTCTCAATGTCATTGCAGTGAAAACAGCCAACCCACAAATAACTTGTATTTGAATGAGTAACATGTGAAAGCTTTTTATGGGCCAGGTACTGTTCTATGTATTTTACCTTTATATCTAATCTAGTCCTTCAGTATAAAACATTATTATTTTCTCATTTTTAAAATTGAAGAAACTGGAGTACTGGCAAGTTAAATAACCTGACCCAAGGCAAACACTCAGCAAGTAGAACAGCATGAATGCAAGTTAGGAAATCTGACACCTAAGCAATACTCTACCATTTCGTTAGTCTCTAATCTTAACTAGTATTCTGCTAAATCATTGGGAGGGTGTATAGAGCCAGAAGCTGTATTTCTGGTAAAATGGCCACAGCATTGCTTTCTGTACCTGTCTACAGCGCACACTGACCACAATTGTGGTCAAGAGACTGTTGACCAATTACAGTAACCAACTGGAGATAACACTAGTCTCTCTCTCTCTCTCTCTCTCTTTTTTTTACAGTTGTCCCATTTTTTTCTCCCCTTGATTCCCCTCCTCCCTACACCCCCCCTCCCATGAGCATTACCCACTTTAGTTCATGTCCATGGGTCATGCTATAAGTTTTCGGCTTCTCGCTTTCCTATACTATTCTTAACCTCCCCCTGTCTATTTTGTACCTACAATTTGTTCTTCTTATTCTCTGTACCTCTTCCCCCATTCTCCACCCTTCCCCTCCCCACTGACAACCTTCCATGTGATCTCCATTTCTGTGATTCTGTTCCTGTTCTGGTTGTTTGCTTAGTTTGTTTTTGTTTTCATTTTTTCAGGTTCAGTTGTTGATAGTTGTGAGTTTGTTGTCATTTTACTGTTCATAATTTTGATTTTCTTCTTTTTCTTAGATAAGTCCCTTAACATTGCATATAGTATGGGTTTGGTGATGATGAACTCCTTTAATTTTACTTTATCTGGGAAGGACTTTATCTGCCCTTCCATTCTAAATGATAGCTTTGCCAGATAGAGTATTCTTGGATGTAGGCCCTTGCCTTTCCTGGCTTTGATACTTCTTTCCAGCCCCTTCTTGCCTGTAGAGTTTCCTTTGAAAAATCAGCTGATAGTCTTATGGGAACTCTTTGTAGGTAACTGTCTCCTTTTCTTTTGCTGCTTTTAAGATTCTCACCTTATCTTTAATCTTGGGTAATGTGATGATGATGTGCCTTGGTGTGTGCTTCCTTGGGTCCAACTTTGGGAGTCTCTGAGCTTTCTGGACTTCATGGAAGCCTATTTCCTTTGCCATATTGGGGAAGCTCTCCTTCACTATTTTTTCAAATAAGTTTTTTCAGCATGCCAATTATGTTGTGAGGGGTGGGTCCCTAGGTATTCACCAGGGTTGGGCAACCCTCATCACTGCTTTGTGGCATTGTATGAAAGGGAACAATGCCACTTGCTTGGCTCTTGGCCAGCTCTCCTCCGCTTCCCCTGTTTCCCACAAGTAAATTGGGACATTCTGGTGCTGATTCCCTGGTGGGTGGGTTTGTGTACATTCCAGGACCCTGTGAGTCTCTCAAATGAACTCTCCTGTGAAGCTGGCAGTTTCTCCTGCTGCTGCAACCCCCATAGATTGTTACCAGTAGGTTTTGAGGCTTTCTTTTCCTATGTCAGAACCCTGGGTTACACAGTGTCTCTCACTCCCCAGTTGTTCTTCCCAGTTTATCCACACGCAATTGTGAGAGCACCTGATCCACCAGCCACAGCCTTGCCCACCCCAGTCCACCAGCCACAGCCTTGCCATGCATCCACTCCACCCTGGTTGCCCATGTCTACCCCTCCTACCAGTCTGGATGAACGTTTCTTCTTTAACTCCTAGGCTGTCGGACATCCATACATTTCAATTTTCTGGCAGTTCTGGTTATTTTTTGTTTTTAAGTGTGTTGCTTTCCTTCTTTTGATTGTGCAAGGAGACAAAGTGTATCTACCTATGCCTCCATCTTGGCGGGAAGTCCCATTCTCTCTTTTATCATTAAGCCACTTTTCCTATCCTCAACCTATTAATCAAATTGTGCTCTTATTTGCTTAGGTTTAAATATCAGAATGTGTAGTATTTTTTATCTCATTTTACTCATTTAGAGAATGTCAAAGCCACAATTGCCTGAGTCTGAACATATGGATAATTAAGCACACACTTGTTTAGTTTTTATCTGATACTTAAAAGATGGGCTTACTACTCTCATCACCATCTCTTTCCCTAATGTCAGTTAAAATGAATCCACAATGGAAAATTTACCAAGATTTTGGCCTCTATTAGAAATTAAATAAAGGTCTAATATACTAAAGTATAATAAACATAGTGTTAAATGCTATTGTAACCTCAGAACATTCAAGCTTTTGTTGGTTGTGAAACTGAATGAATTGTAGAAAATAACAGCCAAACAGATTCTATAAGACTGAAGATAATTGTGGGTTGAATGTATATATAAAATTATTATTTTAGGGCTTTCATGAAGTAGTATAATCTCACTTTTCAAGTTAATGTGTAAGCTAATGCTTATACACTTCAAAATGTTTTGTTTTCACATTATTTTAAGCATCTCATTTTTTAAAAATGATTTTTATTTATTTATTTTTAGAGAGAGAGGAAAAAAGGGGGAGAGGGAAAGAAACATCAATATGCGGTTGCCTCTCATACTCCCCCAGCTGGGAACCTGACCCACAACTCAGACATGTACCCTGACTGGGAATTGAACCACCACTCAATCCACCGAGCCACACCAGCCAGGGATGTTTCCACATTTTAAAAAATCTACATTAATGCTAGGGAAACCTATGAAATGCTAGAAAAATTTCAGTTATTTTTATAACCACAGTATTAATACTAATCCTAAACAAGATAACAGACAAATGACAGTTAATTAAAAAATATGATTCTAGCTTTATTTGATAGCAAAGATCTGTAGTGTGAAATATATACATATTTTTATTACGATATTGTATTAAGTAGTAAATATTTACAAATTTAAAATAACAGAATTCTTTTAAGCTTTTTCAATGGTAGATAAAAGTGTCATGTTCATCTTTCAGGAATTCATACTTAGGTAGGTTTAAGACAGGTGGGTAATAGGAAAGTAGCACATATACTTGACCATTCATTTAAGACTAACTAAGTCCATTTAAAGCATTCTAAGGTTGAGTGACCTTCAATGACTTCAATGGTTTGTATGTATGGATTATCAAATATCATAGTAGAAGTAACAGGCCATGGACAGTGTCTGATTCTTTTCAAGCTAAATAGTGCAGATAATCATAATTATTTCTGAGCCAAGGTTCAAAAGAGAGCTGTTCATCACTTTTCTGGTTTATTGAAGAATCTTTTAAAATAATAAGTAATATATCATTCTTGTCAGTAAGTTATGAAGAAATTAAATGAAGCAAATTCTGGGAGTGATTTCTGACAGCATATTATCTGGAGCATCTTGCCTTTCATTTTTGTAATTTTGTCTCATAATGTTGATCTCATATCTCAGAACTCCAGGTCACTCATTCAACTGCTTTTATAGTGTTCTGTAATAATACATTCTACTGGATTTTTCTCCATTCAATTTTCTAAGTCATTGCCAATTTATGCAAAGTGTTAATGAGGGCATTAGAACTATTACAGAAGATAAAATATAGGGGTTTTTTTTCTGTAATGGCAATCAATACTCTTTAGTATAATACACTTTTATAAAAAGCAAAAACTAGCAGACTGAGAAAAGAACTTTCTTCAATAAATTAACAAGTAGAGTCTAATATTAAAAATAGAAAGAAAAGAGTGTACATGAGGTTTGCTGTGTCTGCATGCATTCAGATGCAACTCTTTCTTTTTCCTGAGTAAATCCTTTGTGGTGATGAAACATCTAGTAGATATTATTTTTCAGCCAACATGTGGGGGGTTTACCTGGGATAAGAATAACCCTGACAGCTTCAGGGTTGGTCTCCTCACAGAAAGGTAGCATCCATCTATAAGAGCTTTCTGACCTCAAAAAAAATAAGTTCCCTAAAGAAAAATCACAATTTTACCAAAATCAGGTTCTATATTTGGGACATCTGATATCAAAACTAGGACTACACCTAGATCCACATAGGCTTCTTGGAGTCCTAAGTTCTCCAAGGTCCCAAACTAAGCATCAACTGTAAGGTTTTCCACATCAAAATTATAACTAAACTACAGAACAACCATCATTCAGAATAGGCTGAAATGGAGCTGAATGAAGTCCTACAACGAAGAATATAAAGAAAAGGTCACATTGAGACTGGTAGGAGGGGCCAAGATGTGAAATGGACTGGTCCCTTAACCATGTGTGGCAGATAAAAATTGGGAGGAATATCTCAACTGTTGAGGTACCCCCTGAGGAGCAAGGGTTCCCAACCCTACACCAGACCCCGCAGCCCAGGGTTCCTGTGCCAAGAAAAGATAGCTCTACAACTTCTGGCTATAAAAACCAGTGGGGATTAAGGCTGAGGCTGCTATAGTCTGAGGCAGTTTCTCTTAAAGGGCTCACACACATGCTAGCTTGAACTCACTCCCACTGAACTTCAAGGTTGGAGGAAGCAGCTTGAAAGGCACCAGAGACATATGCAAAGGAACTGAATTATCCATCGTGGGCACAAGAGCTGGAAGTGGTAGCTTTCTCACAGACAGAAATGTTGGTAGAAGCCATTGCTCCTTTGATGAGCCCTTCTCAACAGAGCTTGATGAGCATCATGTCTGACACTCCATCGAACTGACTCATACTGTTTGCCCCAACCTGGTTATTCTCTGAGGCCCTGACCCACCCAAATTTCAGGTTTAGACAAGCTGTTTCCAGTGACTTTTCCATACTAGTGGCCTGCCTTGGCTCATGCTTCAAATTTTCCTAAAATCTTTCAAACAAGTAACGTCTGACTTCAGTGTGCCCTGTACCTATTGCTAAGTGACCTCAGGCCTGGCTAGAAACAGCCAACCTTGGTTCACAACTTGGCTTCCAATGAGCACCTCCAAGCTCCACATAAGTAGCAGCCACCTGGAGATCTCTTTGTAGATCATGCTGAGTGGCCCCAGGCACAAAACAGGTGGTAGCTGATTGTGGCCTACAACTCCTGGGAGTCCATAGAACCAGCTCACCAGTGAATAAGTTCAGAGTGTAACAGTGGAGAATTTTAACAGTGGGGAATTATAACACACCCAAACATTCTTTTGACATTGTGTCTATAAATGCTGACTGTGACTAATATGTAACTTGTAGATAAATAACATGTTTGTAAAAGAATCCTAGGAACTAACTTCAAAAAAGACAAATCTTGACTTTTGACCTTCAGTCATCTAGTTCTGGAAGATTTTCTCACCTTTAACCAGGATGATGTAAAACCAGGAGGATGAAAACAAAGATGGTGCAAACTAGACCATTGTTTGACCAATCTCAAAGTCCTCATTGGAATGAACAGTGCTAGTCTGCATATAGCAAAATTTTCAATACACTCCCCTTTATCTTTGTGTTCCAGTTTCCTTCTCTGTCCTTATAAAAACCTCTTTCTGCACTGAGATGTTAAGATGGATTTGGACACAAGAGTCCCCCAAATTCTTGAGAAACTGGCACTCAGAAAAAAAACACTTTTCTTTTTACCAGCTCCTGTCTAACAAGTTTGGCTTTTGTTGCAGCTGGCAGTGTTTGGTTACAATACCAAGTTGAAGTACAACCACCCTACTATCTCCACGAGTGACACACTCAAGAGTCAGACTCAGCAGGCACCAGAGCACTGCTAAAGGCAGTCCTGCTCTGTGCGGTGGGTCCTACACAGATGATCCTTCATGGTGGTCAAAAGTCAGTAGACAGTGGTCAATAACTCCCAGTGATTTGCCAACAGCAATCAAGCCTTGACTACAAGAAGAGGGTGTACACAGTATACACAGGGGTGCACCTTGAATATCCAGTTTGGATGTTTGGGGAGGCTATGCCACTGGACCCTACAGGACACATTCTACTCTACTAATTAGGCCACTCTACTAAGCCTGGTAGATGTAGCAGCTATACCTAATACATAGAAACAAACACAGGAGGCTGCCAAAATAAGGAGACAAAGAAACTTACCCCAAATGAAAGAAGAGAACAAAACTCCAAAAAAAGAACTAAAGAAAATGGAGACAAACAATCTACTAAATGCAGAGTTCAAAACACTGGTTATAAGGCTACTCAAGGAACTTAGTGACAACCTCAACAGCATAATAAAAGACCAGTCAGAAATGAAGGATACACTAACTGAAATGAAGAATAATTTAGAGGGAATCAAGAGTAGAGCAGATGAAGCTAAGGATCAAATCAGTGATTTGGAATATCAGGATGCAAAAACCAATCAATCAGAACAGGAAAAAAAATGACAGTAGTGAAAGGATCTCCTGGGACAAATTGAAGCATACCAACATTTGCACCATGGGGATGCTGGATACAAGAAGGAGGGAAGGTGATATTAGGGAGGTTGTGATTAGTTACTGATTGCAGTGTTTTTATTTTACAAATTTGTCTTATAGTATTGAATATTCAATGCAATACATTGCCAAATGCACCTTATTTTTTCACTCTTACATGTAAAAAATATTCATTCTTCTCTGTCAGTGAGGCATATAGCAGACACTCAATAAACTATCGAAAAATGTCAGGCAGGTAATGTGAACAATTTCTCAAAGAACTGATCATGATGTGAAATTCCAAATAATACCACCTTAGAAGTGCCGATGTGAGAATGCCAAATCACCTGAATTGTGAACCAAGGAACTGATCTGGAACAACTGTAATAACCATGGCACATTGCATTTAACAATTGCTTACTGGAGAGAACACATATAGGGTGGTTAGTAAACACAAAATAGGTTTACAGATCTGAGCATGTGAAAGTGTATTTTTATTATTATTTATTATTTATTGCATTATTTTCCATATAAACAACTGTAAACCTACTTTTGTCTCACCATGAATTTCTCATTTTACATTTAACTAACCAATAACTTGGAGATTCTCTCTAATTTACTAACTTACAAGGTGAAACTTGAACATCTACCAAGGTTTCACAGTAAGGGTAGAGCTACTTTTCAAACCCAAGTTTATCTCATGAAAAAATTCCTTTTGACAAGCATTAAGCTTTCATAGGAAAAAAGTCAGAGTTTCACAGAGGACAGAAACGTAAATAGTTATAAAACATATAGTGAATATTATACACAACTTGATTCAGAAGGGACAAAGAGCTAACTTTCTACCATTCAGATTTACTAGAGACCCAGTATCTTTCACAACCTTTCAAAGATGGCTAAGCCCATGGTCTACGGTAGTATTTTAAAAATATTTTTGTTGTATTTCTTCCATTACCATTTAATTCCCTTATTCCCCCTACCCACTGCAATCACCATATTGTTGTTCATGTCAATGAGACCTTTTTCCTCAATTCTTCAACCCCCTAATCTCCCCATCATAATAGTTGTCATTCTACTATTAGTCCATCTCTATTCTGCTGGTTAGTACAGTTTGTTCATTAGATTCCACATCTAAGTGAAATCACATGGTATTCGTCTTTCTCTCACTAGCTTATTTCCTATTGTGTTCCCCAGGTCCATCCATGCTGTCATAAAGAGTAATATTTTCTTCTTTTTTATGTCCGCATAGTAGAGTGGTAATGAATCAATTCACTCTCATGAAATATTACCTATAATCTAGAAACAAAACTATCTAGAATTCACTTTTCTGGTTTCAACCCAAATGCTATTGAAATAAAAAGCATATTCCTTTTTAATCATTTGTGAAAAAATTATTTAGTTACAATTAATTTTAATTCTGTCATAAACATTTATAGTTTTGCAAGATTTGATTATTATAGAAAAGAATCAGATAAATTATACAATAATTTTTACAAAATTGATGTATGTTCAAAATGTCAATCTTTTTGTTCACTGCCTTCCTTTATCTCTGAGAAGTAGGCATAGCAAGGTTATGGCTTCATCTTGTATAACATTTCTGTATTCATCTCCACTGAAAGAAAAACATCAAGGTGACACTTACATTGCTAGGTGTTCATAACCTTTCAAGAAATCAGCTTTGTCCTTAAATAAATTTGAAGAATGACATAATTATACCAACTTGAAGGTCCACAATGTAAATTAATTTAGACAGTGATTAGTCAGGTTCCTTCGGTTAGAAGTAACAATGAAATGAGCATGTATTTTAAGGACTAATAACGTTTTTAAAACCTTATTTCAGTAGTGCTAACATAAATCTAAGATAGAATTTCAAAATTTAACAATTTTAACTGAATTGGCATTTTATTAAACATCTATGGTTAGAAAAAAAATAGTTGTTATTCATAATCCCTGAGCAATAAGTAGCCCCCTTCAAGATGAAATAAATGAAAAAGTAAGACAGTAGTGTCAGGTAACAGTACATATTTTTTTTTAAATTGTCAGACCATCTGCATTTTTACAACAACAAACCTTTTTATTGGCCATTCCCTTATGTTTGGCTCTAATTTTCTTTGAAGTGTGAATCAAAAACCATTGACCACACAGTTTCTCTTTTTCCCAGAGCACTTTGATTTGCTTTTCTTCTTAAAATATTTTCCATCGATGACACTGGATTTTTTTTTAAACATCAAATAAGTTATTTATTATGAATCAAAAAAGTCATTCAATTTTTTCCACTGTACATATCTGCATATATAAACTTACTCAATGTTTGCTCTGAGAGTAAATCAATTATGCTAAAATTAGTAGAGAAACACCTTTTCAACATTGCGTTCCTTCTAGCAACTCATAATGCACATATATAAGTGTCACCAACATTGTGACATTAACATTAGTTCACTACATTGATCCAATCAGAGGATCAGAGTAGATTTGTATCAAACAGATTTTACTGTTTGCTAAATGAGTTTTCAAAACCTCTTTTTAATTAATGTTTTCTTAAAGGTAATAGACATAGGCCATGACAAATAATTATACTTTTGTCTGTTTACATTCCCTCGATTAATACAAATTGGAGTTTCAACTTGAATATATTTTTTAGATTCACTGTACTACATATATGGTTATTTTTCTTTAAAAAATGTATAAGCTATTGAAAAAGAGATCACCATTACAATCAGCATAGTAATACTCCTTCTTAAAAGAAAACAAACATACTCCTCGTATCATATAAAAATGTTAATGAAGTTCATATTGCTGAACAAATACCATTGTGTTAATTTATCTTGTCTTACACAAATAACTTACTACAAACTCTGGTTTACAACCAGATTTGTCATTATTTTTTAAATTTTACTTTACTTGTGTTGGAATGTCACAGTTCTCTAAGAAGGGTACTGTCCCCAACAGATACTAGAGATCTACAGGTTTATACTTCTTATATCACCAATTTGAACCATTTATTATGTAGAGTATTTAACAAAAGAGTGGGGAAGTGAGATACGGAGTTTAAATAATATGTGAGAGAATCTGTGAGAAAGAGAAAAGCAGCCTCTGACAGAAGTTGACAAAAAGCTCCATCTCCACTATTGCTTTAAGCTTAGCCTGGCGCTCCCAGCTAGGCCACGATGATCTGTTGAACATAAACTTTATAAAATACAATCAGACAAGGTTATTGTCTGACCATGACTGAGCAAGACAAAAATAAGACCACTCAATAATCAAGTCTGAACATTGCCATAAATGATACATTGTATAAACCACAACAATGTCCAAACTACCTCTTATATCCTTTAAAAAAGACTGACTGTTGATTCTTTACAAATGGTCACTTTGGTCTTGCTCAATTCCTACCACTTTCTAGGCAACAATTAACATACTCAATAATAGAATGATATATACTTTTAAAGCAAAGGTAACAAATTGAAAGAAAGCAAAACTCCTTCCTTGAATCCTGTGCAAAAGCAGGTATACAATCTTAATGCTTATAATATTCTCTTACTGAGATGCCTTATGTTAGTTTATAGTGGTCCACCTTCCCTTGTTATTAGGAGTCAAGAACTTAATACTGTTCCACTACAGATGCTTTTGTGGCTGTCCAGTGTCAATTTTCACTATTTACTATTACCACCTATGCACAATTTGATGTTTTATAGTACTGTAAAATATTGAGAAATAACAATAAATTTATTACATAGTGTTCCTTTTGACAAAATTTACAGATATATTTCCTTTATTATTTTCTGTTTATTTGGGGTAGAAAGATATATGGAAAATAGATGGATAAGTAGATGAAAGATGAAAGAGAGATGGATGGATGAACAGATTAGATAGATCATAGAAATAGTATTAGCTGTGCTTTAGAAAATATACTATCACCAAAATTACTTTGTTAGCAAATTTGACTATTTTAATTAATAATATTTAACAATAGGCCCTGAATATCCCTGTAACTAGTTTCATAATATCCATCACAACAATTTTCAATCATTTTCATTCCTTATTACCTGCACCTTAATTGTGTTTTTAGTTTTGTATGCTGGGTGACATCCAATAAGTTTACTTAAGCATACATATTTGTTGACCTTTGATAATGTAATGAAGTTAGTTACCTGGAAATTTATTCTAACTTCATATTGTACCAATCAAAATGACATTGATTTGCTTACATTAATGGCTGGCATTAAAAAAAGTTTTTGCACATTAATGAAAGACATTTGGAGTTTCACAGGGAGTCTGAGAAGAAAGACAACTTTTTTCTACCCATGGATTTCCCGCTCACCTGTTTATCTAACAACCACTAGGTTTGTAAGTCAGGGACTAGAAATGTTGTTTAATTCTTTTATTTTCTTAAAGATTTAATTTTTACATAATCCAGAATAATAATAAATATAATAGTTTTTCTATATTAATAAGTTTTAAAAAAGGTAAACAAGATAATGTACCTTTCTCCTTTTAAAGGAAAACACTAATGAGAGATGAGCAAGGGAAAATGAATGAATGTTCAAAGTAGTTAGACTTTAGAAAGGACATATTTCAGGACATATTTGGGCTACTTTCCTTCTCTACCATCAAGAATTATGAGCCTGTAGAGAACAAGAGCAAGGTTTTCTAACCATCAAGTTGTATGGTGAATTTATTTCAGGTAGTGGATGCAGAAAACTGATGGGACTGCAAAATGTAATAAAAAGTGAAAGATTTTCTATTCATATTAAATAGCAACTATTCTCTTTGTAGGTTTTTCTCTAAAATTAAGGCATTTGTGAGTTCATGTTAATTCTGTTATTAATTCTTATTATTAATTCTTAGTTATAATATCTACATACTTATGTCTATGTTTTGATATCTCTTCTGCTATCTGTCGATGGCAAGTTCTGTAATTAACAAGTTAAAGGTTGACACAGTGAGAAGAAGAAAAGAATATGTGTTTCAGGCAAGGGATACCGTGACTGAATTCTGGGATGGCTAATTGATCTTTAAGGTACTATATTGGATCTACTACTAATTGTGTGACTTTTTACAATTCAATCCATTGAACTTCTAGGGTTTTGGAATCCTTATTTATTATAATGGGAATAAAAATAGGTTCAGTGTTTATTGTTGAACACAATAGGGAAATATAATAAAATATTACATAACATTTCATATTATGTAACACACACAGGTAACATTTTGTCACAATATTTTTTTTCAAATCTTATCCTATATCTACTAAAAAAATTGTATATGTTTCAAATACTCCCTCAGAACCTGTAACAAGACATTTGGGTTGGTATATTTTTCAATACATCTCTGAGTGGATTCTTTAGAATAGAAAGAAAAAATGCATAAAAGAGGTTTTCAAGAAACTATATATAACCCATTCTCTTTAGTAGTGCTTGTCTTACCCCAGGGTGATATGTTATTTTTACATTAGTGGAAAATTAAAATTATTTATATATTAATCATTATTAATTTACTACTTCAAATTTGGCATTCTTTTCCCTTGGAGAAAAATAAGTCAAATAGGCTGGAATTTATGCAGGATAGAGGCATAGTTTTTATGTGTGTGAAATATAAAATTAATTGTTTTTGGAGACCTCCGAAATGAGGAAAGCTAAAATTTGAATAAAGAATCTAAGGTCCTTTGGAGAGAAAATAATCTAGTCCAATTCAGCAGTTTTTAGATTACACAAGTAAGTGAAATCATATGGTATTTGTCTTTTTTCTGCCTGACTAATTTAATTTATCATAATACCCTCATGTCCATCCATGTTTTCACAAATGGCAAGATTTCATTGTGGGGCATTTTTTGTTTTGTTTTGTTTTGCTTTATGGCTGAGTAGTATTTCCCTGTGTATATATGCCTCATCTTCTTTGTCCCTTGATCTATTGATGGACATTTAGGTCACTTCCATAGAATAAATAAAGTCCTAAAAATATATATATTTTTCATTAAAAAAAAAAGATTTTATTTATTTATTTTTAGAGAGGGGGGAAAGAAGGGAGACTGAGGGGGAGAGAAACATCAATGTGTGGTTGCCTTTTGTGCACTCCGTACTGGGGATGTGGCCTGCAACCCAGGCATGTGACCTGACTGGAAATCCAACCCACAACCTTTGGCTCACAGGTGGGTACTCAACCCACTGAGCCACACCAGCCAGGGCTATTCCAGATATTCCTTGTCAGCATCCACCTATTCCTGTTCAGGAATGCAGTAAATTTTCATTTCTTAAAGATATTAAAGATTTCATAAATATACATGATTTTTGTGTCTTATGAGTTCTATGTCTTGTTATTTATTAGTTTTGTTTTGTATTTTTTGTGAGAAAGTTCTCATGGAAGGGGTGCAGAACAGGGTTCTCTGGCCATGAGTCAGACATATCAACTATGGGACTGGACATGGGTAATCTGACTGAGATTTGTCATTGGAAACATACCAATTTAAGTATTTTTAGGTATTTCTTCTCCAGCTATACAGATTTCCTAGAGAAGACTCTTCCACTCTTCTGCCTGAAGGCTGTAAGTCTGGCTACTCATATTCTGTTAAGCCCAAAGGAGAAGAAGACAGGAAAATCAAAACTTAAAATAAACTGTCATTCAATTCTCCTGATTTTAGTATAATATCTTGGTATTCAGTGGTGCTTGATTTTTTTCTAGATTAGAGGTCCTCTTTTATCTTTTTCTACAGTGATTTTCCACTTCCTCCAAATAAAAATAGGTGGATAGCCACCTGTGTAAAGCTGTAATTTCTATACTTAAGAGGTGAATAAGCAATGCAACCTATAAAAGATTGCTATTTTAGTTCAGAGAAAGTTTGAATATATAATGAAACATTACAGATACTTATTTCTTTAAAACAAATTATATTAATAGTGAATGTGGAAGATACTCTCATTAAAATGAAAAGACAAATATGACCACTGTTGTTCTTACTGCTTAATATTAGGGGGAGGGGTGAGCCATTGCAATAAAACATGAAAACATGTCAATCAAGAAGTGTCGCTTGGTCCTTGAAACAGAAAAAGAAGGAACAAAAAGGCAAATGAAAACACTTTTCATTTAAGCACTGCTAGGGGATAGAGATGTTACCCTGTACTAAAGAATTACCATGAAATACATGAAAGAATAGCATTTGATTTTAATAAATAAAAAACATACCTGGGAAATAAAGTTGTATTATATATAAATCAAGTAGAGAATTTTAAAATAAAGTGCAGAGGAGTTAGAGGAGTTTTTCTAGCATATTAAAGAGTTAAGAATTGAGAAAATATACAGTAGTTGCTTAGATAACAGTTGAAATGGTAGGGGGGTATTCCAACTGAGAATATGAGCACAATAAAAGATTCAGAAATAAAATGAGCACAATTCCAGGAGCAGACTGGCAACTGGACTTCTGTACTAAATAGTATAGAATATTGTTATGAAATAATTGGATGGAGATGCATATAATTGGTATAAACAAAATAAGGAGCAGAATAGATTAAGTTTCATACTGAGGTAACACTATTTGTCCTTCAGTGTGAAAATGACATTTAATCGATATTGATCTAGCAGCAGAGTGAAGAACAGATAAGGAACAAGTTGATATCAAGTTAAAGAAGAGCAAGGTAAGGAAATGCCTGGATAAAAATGACTTCTATAGTTCTCAGGAAGTCTCAGAGTCCATAGTCTCAACACTTGTTTTGTTACATACCTGGAATTCACTGTTTTAAAACTGGACCATTTTCTTTGGCACATCTTTTGCATCTACTTTTATCTAGTTTTAATTCTCATTTACTACCCTTATTCTTAATTATTTTGGTTTTATCCTTATCTCATAATTTAGATTTGATACTCTACTTAAAAGATGAATTCAATATCCTACTTAAAACCACTCTAGCTGGAATATGGATTCTGCCTACCCAATAACACCCTTTCATGAAAAATTTGTCTGGTTTGAGCTTATCTTGGAAGTATGAAAAAATGTCCAAATTGAGGACTTGGTAAAAAAGACAGAATTTCCGGGTGCTAAGTTAATACAGAATTCATCATTTTAAAAAGTCTATCTATTGAGTAATAAATTATAGAATACTCACTACAATTCTTAATGTTTCTGAGGAGGTATAGAATAAAAGTCAGTCTTAAAATACAATTATGCCATAAAAAAGAAAACATTTAATTTTCTCAGGAAAATATCCGAAAATGAGAATATGTAATTATATTACAGAAGATAGCACCCTAAAAATAATTTCACTTTAATGAAAAACAAGAGCAAAAGTTTAGAGCTTTCTAAAAAGTTTGTAAGGCTCTAAATCATAGATCTGAAACAGATGCCAATGGTTCGTGTAAATGACAACACAGAATGTGACTAGAGCCTGGAGTCTAGGTTTCTGAGCCTTCAGCATAAATGTAGTTCTTCTATAGCAACACCTAAGTGTTTGGTTTTTTTTAAGGTAGTTATTATCTCTCTCTTAGAAACAATGCTTTAAAAATAAGAGCATATGTTTCCATTCAACAGATGTATGTTCCCATGACGTTCAATTATCAAAGTCATAGGTTTAGCCCACTTTATTGTATAGATTTTTAGGATTGTATGTTCTTCCTATTAGCATGTAATGACAGAAAAGATATTTTGCATTTCTATAGCATTGACAGACATTTGTTTCATTGCGACAAAACATTTTTATAGCATTGACAGACATATTGTGACAAGCACTCTTAAAAATTCTTTATATACATTACTCATTTAACTCTCATAACAACTTTGAGGAAGTAAGTTCCACTGTTACTCTTCTTCAGAGGAAGAAACTAGAAACAAAGAGATCAATCAACTCTAATATCACACAATGATTAAGTACTGAACTAGAAATCGATACCCAAATCTGACTAAACTTTTTATTCTTGTCCACCATATTAGTATTTGAGTGCAGAGGAAAATGTAAGTTTGGTAACCACCTAGGACCTAGCTTAACCCAAATTAAGCACTTGATAAATATATATTAAGTAATAAACCAAAGACATACATTATTTAATGCTTTTTAATCTTAACGACATTCATGGACTTAAAATTAAATACAATAAAGTTATATTAAATGAAAGTCGAATATATCCCATAAGTCTCTGTGTAATAGTTGCCAGAAATAATAACTATGAACAACTTATTTTTAAATCTCCTTTTGGGGTTACTTTATAAGTTTAAAAACAATACTCAAGCTTTCCATTTGCTTTATCACCTTAAAAATATACATGTATACATATACGTATGTATATATGTGTGTATGTATTTGCATGCATGTATGCTTAAACAGGTTGTATAAATATCCTGAATGTCAATAACCTTTTTATTTACCTTCACACATGATAAGAAAGATATTAATACCATGTTCATGAACTTGTCACAGGGAACTTTGAGGGTGCTGCTTTGTGACTTCTAGCATTCAGTGTTCCTCATGATAAGTTGCTTCAACTGTGATTATTACTCCTTTTTATGTTTAGTTCTCTGGAAGATTTTAAAACCATGTTCTTCCTTTTTAATAAAATATGTCAAGAAATTCATCATGTCAAAATTATTTCCCGTTTTCTTGTTTCTTCTATCTGAAATTACTATTATTAGGATGTTGGAACAGAATCTGTTCTACATATTGCTACATATATGTTTAGTCTTTACTCATAATTTTTTTTGACTTGATCTTCTAGGTTTCCAGTTTGACAATATTTCATTACAATATACAATTTAATTTAATGAATTATTTTTTACTTCTGAGGATACTTGTTCTTAAATTGTTCCTTTCACTTTGTAATATTTTCTTACTTTGGCTTAACAATAAACTCAATAATAGTAGTAGACTTTTAAGTTTCCTTTACTGAATTGTTCACAAGTCTCTGTGAAGACTTCTGCCAGTTCACCTTGTCCTCTTTTGTACTAGAAATTCTTGTTGTCTACTTATATATTGGTTTTTAATGATGAACTAATTTTATTACTCTAGGGAGTCAATTTACCTTTTTTTTTTTTTTCTGTAGTTCAGCATGCCCATTTTCTAAACAGTTTCTCTTACATAGAAGGCTGAGTTCAGTTTTTACTCTGGAGAGTGTAAGCAAGAAACTGGTAGTCTGAGTGTCCTTGTAAATTCCTAGGTAAAGAAATCTGTACTTTGGGAATGGATCTGTTTATTAAATGTCCATATTAAACAAAGCTGTCAATTTTTCTCTTTAACCCCCTTCCATAACTATTGGGTTACAGAATTATACCAAAGTGTGCTCTAATTGTATAACAAATTTTACTGTAAACAAAAACACCTGGATAGATTATCTACTTATTTTAGAGACAGAAGTTTAAGTGCTATACATTAGAGAGGAGAATTTGTTGTTAAAAACAGGACTAAATAATAAGAGATTACGGTGTCTTTGTCTGTGTGAGATGCTATAACAAAAGGTTGGGTAGCTTATAAACAATAGAAATCTGTTTCTCTATTTTCACTATGGAGGTCTTGGTAAATTCAATTTTGTTTACTTTCTATTGCATGGAAAATCTTCCAAACATTTTGCAACCTTTCTTTTTTTCCAGGACTCTTTTATCTGATTTAAATATAATTTAAACTACTTCAACAGGAGCTGAGAGGCAAAATAGGATGGAAGGTCAAAAAAGAAGTATTCTCAAACACTCATCTTGAACAAAAATTCAACAGCATATCTCATTTAAATCAAGGTAAAAGGATATGTACAATTTTTAATGTATGTCAACACTAGGATTGTTCTCTTTTGAACACTTTTCTGTATTGTTTAGAATAAGACAATTATATTAAGAGATGGTGACCTGAAACCTAGAAGTTGGGCAATATACGGCATAACAGAGTAAAAAAGAATCATCTGTTTTTAAATCCAATATATGAAATAAATATAAATGAAATAACAATTACTGTCAAAGACAAAGGAATGTAAAGATGCAGTAGCGACTTGAAGGCATGCAATTCATTTACTACAAACTTTAGAAGACAATTGCATTATCTGAGTGCACAATC
Source organism: Mormoops blainvillei (assembly GCA_004026545.1). Taxonomy (NCBI): domain Eukaryota; kingdom Metazoa; phylum Chordata; class Mammalia; order Chiroptera; family Mormoopidae; genus Mormoops; species Mormoops blainvillei. Next base: position 61,050 of record PVJD01008871.1, read on the forward strand.
TATGCATTTAATTAAAAAAGAACATTGAATTTAGTTTCAAAATTAATGGAAATAAATAATTGATATTAACAGAAAGCAATTTGCATGCAATAACAATTATAAGCCAAATAAATAGAAAGGAATTAATTCCAAAACAAATTTTTAAGCCTGAAGTCTCAAATAAAAAGAAAAAATAGTAATTAAGATTCTAAGAATATCATCTTTTGGCTGAAGATAAATTCTCAGCCTACTCACAAAACAAACCCTATCAACATTAGGTAGTTTAAAATATCATTGCTGGGGGTAGTAGAGAAGGTTTTCTATTATTAACAAAAATACTCATGAAAAATAAATAGCTTTCAAAATGTGGCACATATACAGACTTGATGGCAAGAAATAGATTTTCAGTTTAAAATAATACTGAAATTAAAGAATAAATATCTTCTTTATATATATGACATTAATTATATCTGAGAGAATATTGATTCCTTTTCCTAAAGAAAGTATGTTTCGTTTGTCCAAACTTTCCTACCATTCTCCATATTTCACAATTTCAAAAGTAAAAGTTAGCATACCATTTTATTTATTAAAATAAACTTTGCTAGTGGGTTGAATGGAGTACTCACAAGCAGTAAAACCAGATTCTTAAACATATCTCTTCTTGTTCATTCATAGATATCAATAAAACAACTGCGAAAAATTATCAATGGAAAGGGAGGAAAAACATGAAATTTGCCATCCTTTTCTTTAATGCTAAGATCCTCAAAATGGAATTCTTAGAGAAGGAAATTCTAAAGAATATTTTGATACAATATTGAATATTCTTTTATCTAATGCAAATAGAAATTTATAAATGCTTGTTTTTAAAAAAAATTCCTCAATGCAGGTCTGTTATCCAAAATTGGCCTGGCTTTATAATCTACTACTGTGACTACTAATTTTTTAATTTCTTTGTCATCATTTTTTGTATTTCCTTTTCTCCTTTCATATTTTCATACCGTTGTTTCCTACATTCAGTTTACAAATATGTGTTATGTACCTACTGTGTAAAGTTCTGAACTAGAATACAAAGTAGTGTTTTCCCTCAAAGAGATCACAGTTTAATAAAATACTGCATTGCTTTCATTCTGCTACCACAAGTGTTATTAGAATACAGCCATGACTGTTACTGTGTTCATTTAATTTCAAGGGATGAACATAATCAGAAAACCTATAAATGAGTTACATGTTGCTTATTCCTTAAATGGAACCTTAGATTTCCTGGAAGCTCAGAGCAGATAGTGCTTATGGAAGCTGGGATATAATTTAAGAAAATTTAATCTCAGCTCTAACACTCGAGTTACTTCATTGGTTCCCTAAGCAATCTAAATCTTGATCTTTATTCTAGTAATCTGCTTTAGCACAACTCAGATATCCACAATATTTCTCTCTCTTTTGCCTCATTTTTTCATTTCTAACAAGCTAACCAGTTCCATATTAATCTGTTCCAAATTCCTGAGAGAGAGAATTCAGTAAATAGATAGCACTCTTCTTGATGATTGAAGGATTTGTTTATTTGGATTTGAGTACAATTTGTAAGACAATCTGTTTTGAACTGAAAGACAAACTGGTGACGAGTTATTTTTGCTTTCCTCCATTAAATTGCATTTCTCCACTGTATATATAAGACTGAATTCTTTGGTTAAAAAACCTTTGTCCCATGAAGAATATAGATACTATAAAATAACAATGAAGAAAACATCCTAATGTGAACATTCCAAAGTTGTGTGCATTACACAAAATCATCAATTTAATTAGTTAATCAGTGACTAAAATCCATCCAAATAAGGACTATAAAAACACAGATATTAAGACAAACAGCATATTTGTAAAGTGGAAATTATTGTGGTATAAATTATATAGGTAGAAACAAGAGAGTCATAATAATGATGAAACCTATATTTTATACCTTAGCAAAATATTTTAGAGTAAGCTTCAATTTATTCTTGAAGAGATTACCATATTTAAAATATGTCATTTGATCTCTAATTTGTTACTATTTCAAAGAATGTACATGTATCTGTCAAAAGTTAATTGTAAGTATTTCACCACAACTCCGTGTGATGGTGCTATCTTAATCTAAGGGGGTAATGGTTTCTGTAATGATCTGAAGTCAATTAATTCTGAATATTTTATATCACAATATAAAACAACATATTTTGAAGAGTCTCATTTTGAATTCAGGTTACAAATGAGGAATATGATATTTAATATTCTAGCATTCAAATTTAATAATTTTTGAAACTTGAATTTTAACCATCTTGTAGATATATATACAACATTCAAGTGCTGAACTCTTCTGCTTTTATGCTTTCTGTATTTAGTTTCCTTTCAAAGCTACAGGTAATAGAGTTCTTTGAAATTAGGATGAAAATGTCCCTCACCTGAGAGAAATGCAAATAAAGTATTCCCTCTCAAAATTCTGCATGTAATTGAAGGGGGTCATGTTGTAGGCCTTAAGAAGGATATACACATTCTGGGGCACTGGATTAAGTGCTGCTGTACTAGAACTTAAAATTTTAAGGATACCCTATCTGCCTCTATGGCAAATTTTTCTTTCATTTATTCAACACTCACTCAACAAAGGTTCAGTGTCTGCCTTTTATTAGTTAGGACTCTCACTGCAAAAAAGCCAATTCAGACTCACATAAAAATAGGTAATAGATCAGTGAATATTCATATGGTTGCATATTTTCTTTTTTATTATACTGTTGATATATTTTTAATTTTTATTGAATTTATTGGGGTGACAATGGTTAATAAAATTACATAGGTTGCAAGTGAACAACTCTATAATACATGATCAGTATATTGTATTGTGTGTCCACCACCTCAAACCAAGTTACCTTCCATCACCATTGTCCCATTTAACTTCTTCCACATGCCCCCATCTCCCTGTCCCTCTGGTAATCACCACTATCATCTGTGTCTATGACTCCTTTTTTTTTTTTCTTTATTTCCTCTTTTTTTTTCCTTTTTTCACCTAATCACTTCACCTATTTCTCCCAGGTCCCCAACTCTCCTCCCCTCTGACAGCTGTCAGTCTGTTCTCTATATTTATGAGTCTGTTTCTATTTATTTTCTTCATTAGATTCCTCATATAAGTGAAATAACATGTTATTTGTCTTTCTCTGACTGGCTTATTTCACTCAGCGTAATATTCTCCAGCTCCATCAATACTGTCATAAAGAGTAAGATTTTCTTCTTTTTTACTGTTGAGCAGTATTTGATTGTGTATATGTAGCACAGCCTTTTTATCCACTAATCTACTGATGGGTGCTTGGGCTGCTTCCATATCTTGGTGATTGTAAATAATGCTAAAGTGAACACAGGGATGCTTATGTTGTTTTGAATTAGTGTTTTGGGTTTCTTCTGATATATTCCCAGAAGTGGGAGCATTGGGTCATATGACAGTTCCATTTTTAATTTTTTTGAGGACACTCTATACTGTTTTCCACAGTGGCTGCACCAGTCTGCATTCCCACCAACAGTGCATGAAGATTCCTTTTTCTCCACATGCTCACCAACACTTGTTGTTTGTTGATTTATTGATGACAGCCTTTCTGACAGGTGTGAGACAATATCTCATTGTGGATTTAATTTGCTTTTCTCTGATGATTAATGACACTGAGCATTTTTTCATATGTCTATTGGCCATCTGTATGTCCTCTTTGAGAAATATCTATTCAGTTCCTTGTCCATTTTTTAATTGGATTGTTTTGTTTTGTATTTTTTTGGTGATGAGTTTTATAACTGTTTTATAAATTTTGAATATTAACCCTTCTCAGATGTATTATTGGAGAATATGAACTCCCATCCCATGGGTTGGCTTTTCATTTTGTTCATGGTTTCCTTTGCTGTGCAAAAAATATTTAATTTGATACAGTCTCATTCATTTATTTTATTTGTTTCCTTTGCTCAAGGAGGTATATCAGAAAAAATACTTGTGAGAAATGCCTGATATTTTACTGCATATGTTTTGTTCTATAATTTTTATGGTTTCAAGTCTTACATTTCAGTCTTTAATCCATTTTGAATTCATTCTTGGGTATGATGTAAGAAGGTGGCCTAGTTTCATTTTTTTGCATGTACCTGCTCAATTTTCCCAACACCTTTTATTGAATAGACTATCTTCAGCCATTGTACAATATGCTCTTCCTTCCCTTGTCAACTATTAATTGCTCATGAAAGCGTGGGTTCTTTCTGAGCTATCTATTCTGTTCCATTGATCTATGTGTCTGTTCTTATGTCAGTACCATGCTGTTTTTATTACTATTTTGTAGTATAGTTTGATATCAGGTAACGAGATTCCTCCAACTTTGTTTCTCTTTCTCAAGATTACTGTGGCTATGTGGGGTCTTTAGAGGTTCCATATAAATTTTTAGAATATTTGTTCTAGAGCTGTGAAAGATTCCATTGGTATTTAAATAAGGATTGCACTGAATCTATGATTGTTTTGGTTAGTTCTTCCTATCCATGATCATGGTATACATTTCCACTTATTTGTGACTTCTTTGATTTCATTTTTCAGTGTCTTATAATTTTCTGAGTACAGATCTTTTACACCCTCAGTTAAATTCATTCTTAAGTAGCTCCTTTCTTGATGCAAGTGTGAATAAGATTGTGTCTTAGTTTTCCTTTCTAATAGGTCCTTATTTATAAAAATGTAACTTTTTTCTGGATACTTACTTTGTATGTTGCTAATTTACTGAATTTGTAAATCAATTCTAATAGTTTTTGTAGTATCTTTACAGGTTATCTATAAACAGTATCATGCCAACTGCAAATAATGATAGTTTTGTTTCTTTCATTCTAATTTGGATGTTGAAAAATCAACTGACATCTCATGGGAGCTCCTTTGTGGGTAACTAACTGCCTTTCTCTTGCTGCTTTTAAGATACTCTCTTTGTCTTTAACCCTTGCCATGTTAATGATGATGTCTCTTGGTGAAGATCTCTTTGGGTTCTTCTTATTGGGAGTCTCTGTACTTCCTGGACTTGTGTGTGACTTTTTTTTCCAGGTTAGGGAAGTTTTGGGTCATTATTTCTTCAAATACATCTTCAATTCTTTGCACTCACTTTACCTTTTGAAAACTTTATGATGTAGATGTTGTTAGGCTTCGTGTAGTCCCAAAAGTCCCTTAAACTATCCTTTTTTTTTTTCATTTTTGCTGCTCCGTATGGGTGTTTTTTGCTACCTTGTCTTCCAAATCATTGATTTGATCCTTTGCTTCTTCCAGTCTACTCTCTATCCCTTCTAGTGTATTCTTCATTTTTGATATTTTATTCATTTCTGACAGATTCTTTTTTATAGTTTTTATGTTTTTTATCCTGTTGTTAAAATTCTAAGTTCCTTGAGCATCTGTATAACCTTTTCTTTTAACACTATATCTGGAAAATTCCTTGCCTCCATTTTATTTAGCTCTTTTTCTGAAGACTTCTCCTGTTCTTTCATTTGTTTCTTTGTCTCCCCATTTTGGCTGCCTCTTTGTGTTTGTTTGTATTAAGTAGATCTGCTCTCTCCCAGTGTTGGTAGGGTGACCCTATGTAGTAGGTGTCTGTGGGACCCAGTGGTACAGCCTCCTTAATCACTTGAGCTGGGTACTCCAAGAATGTCTCTGTACGGGTAATGTGAGTCCACCTGTTGTAATTGCGTCTTGATTGCTATTGGCATGTTTGTGTGTGAAAACAACCCTCAGGCTGGCAGACTGAGAGGCTTGACCTTAAGCATAGTATACAAGCTGCTATGCAGGTGCTGCCCACAGGAGGAAGAATTTGCCTCAGCAGGCCTGGTGCCCACCGAAATCTCCTTTTGGATATGCTGCTTGTGAAGCTAACTAGATTCTATCCCAATGTTGTCTGAAGCTGGCTACAGGGTGTATCTCTTCTGGGGCCTTGTGGGCAGGAATCTGGTGCAGGTCAACTTTAGATGTTGCCTGAGACTGGCCCTGAGCAACCTGTTTGAAGCTACAAAGTGATTCACAGTTCGTGGCTGCCTCTGCTGGGCCTGGATGGGCGCGTGAAGCACCAAGTTGCACACCAACGCCAGCTTCCACCAGTGCCGAGCTCCAGGCCAGGTCAGCAAATGTCTCTAGTTACCCAAGATCCATCTCCGTTTACCTCTTCCTGCTGGCTCTTAGGCTCAGTCACTGAAAGGGCCTTTGGTGTCACTTGAGTTGTATGAAGTACATTCACAGTGAGACACCAGTTGGGGGATATGAGTGTTCACCAGGCTGATATAGGTTCAAACTTGGTTACAGTTCTGGATCTGAGGCCACTCCACGGAAGTCCTAGGGTAATCAAGTCTAGCTGCCATGCACTGGGTGCTCACAGAAATTTGTAGTGGGGCAGCATCTCAGGGAGTTGTCAGGGTTAGGCCAACAGAGTTTCTGAGGTCCAAAGAGACTGAGATCCAGCCTTGTGAATGGAGGTTCTGTACAGGTAGGGTGTCTGAGGGAAAAAGAGGTCGCTAGGCCACACAACTCAGTCTGCCCCAGATTCTGCCTTGAAGTCCTACAGAGCCCAAACTTGGCAGGGACATGGAGTCAGAAAGGTGGGTCTAGTGGATCCCCCGTGAGGTGAAGAGCCAGTCAGGCTTGCAGGAAGGTGCAAGGAATGATGCCACTCTGATGCCATTCAACTCAATCTGTTCCAGATTCTGCCTGGACCTCCTGGAGATCCCAGGCCTGGCAGGATGAGGCCTCCAGGAGTCAGAAGGGTGGGACTGCAGGGAGCCTAGCAGGTGGGTCTAGTAGACTTTCCTTGAAGGGAAGACACTGGTCAGGCTCATGGGAAGTAAGGGAATGGCCTTCCCCCAACAGCCACACAAATCAGTTACTGATACCCACTGAGTATGCCCAGACCTCCCTGGGCCCAAGCATTTGGCTCTTCCTCAGGATGTGAGCTCTGCAGGGAGTCCAGAGGGTGAGGCTATTACATTCCTTTAGTCTGATGCAAGAAGGAGGGAAATAAGTGCTCCACCCAAGAAAAATGGTGTCTGCAATGTGGAAGAAGGACTCAGCACAGGAATCCTGGGAGTTGTCTTTTCAGCTCTCTCCCCAGAGTAACAAACACCAGTCTATTCTCACAGGATTCTAGTTTGTTCCACCCTCCCTCCTCAACTAGGGAAC
>PVJD01008872.1:0-68189 GCA_004026545.1 Mormoops blainvillei
TCCACTGAGCCACTCCAGCCAGGTCTGCTTTCTAATTTTATTTAGCAATGCAGATGCTCTTCCCACTACCAGTGCCCACCACCTTTTCTAGAAAACTGGGAGGTGGGGTCATGGTAGAATCAGTCATCCTCACTGTGGCCCACCCCAGCATCCAAACGCTGTGCAACACTCTCATCCACCTTCTCCAGGAGGGGAATGACCCGCATTCTTCCTCAACAGCTTTGCTCCAGGAAGGCAAGGCCAGGCACTTCCAGCATCTCTTGACTGGGTCCTGATGGAGGACACAGTCTAACCCTGCTTCAAAAACACAGACGGGGGTGGGTTTTTGTAAGCCACTGTCTTTTAATGTACCTGAGGTTGTACCCTCATCTAGATTTGGGTAAAGGACTCCGAGCGCTGCCTGCCCAGGGCACTGGGGTTTGTACAGGCCGGTGACTCACTGCTGTTTGCACTCAGTGGTTGAGTGGATCCTGAACGTCTGCTGTGACTCATCCCCAGGTGTCCCAGGGTCCAGGAGCCCTGAGAACTGAGGTTCCTTCCTGGGGCTGAGGTGAAGGAGTATGTCAGGACCCTAATGAGCCTCCAGGGCGGTAAACAAATGGACAGCTGAGATGAGTAGAGTATTTGATCGGGGGGCGTGTGTGGAGAGCGTGTCTTCCTACACTGATCTCAGGATGAAAACTAGCTTGTTTTGATTTTTATCATGCAAAATCCCTTTAACAGAAATTTACTCATATTTATTTATTTTTAGTGAAATAGATTATATATATGATCCATATGTTTATGAAATTATTAAATTAACAGAATCTTTTTTTTTTTTTAAGATGGCTCCTAGCCCAGAGTTCTCTCTTCTCTAGACAGAACCAAGCAGGCACTGGCTGAGACCGTTAGGCAGACAGCGAGCCTGTCCCCGTGGGCAGTGGAAGAGTGTCCGCTGTCCACAGCCCTTTGTAGACACATTTTGTAGTCCCTTGAGTAAATACCTACGAGTGGAATTGCTGAATCGTTCAGTAAGTCCATGTTTAACTTCTTGAAGTGCTGCCAAATTATTTTCCCCAACAGCCACACTGTGTTGCACTTCCCCCGGCGACACAGCGTGGTTCCAGGTCCTCCACTCCCTTGGCAACGCTGTGATCGGGTTTTTCCTGACAGCCAGTCCTCCTGAGGGTGAAGTGGCATTGCACTGTGATTTTAATTTGCATTTCCCACATGACTAATTATACTGACCATCTTTTAATAAATTTATTGGCCGTTTATATATTTTCTTTGGAGAAATAGCTCTTTGGATCCTTTGCCTGCTTTTTAATTGGTTTGTCTTTATCGTTGAATTGTTGGACTTCTTTACATATTCTGAATATAAGCCCGTTATCTGACATAGTATTTGCAAATATCTTCTCCCATTTTGTAAGTTGTCTTTTCACATTCTTGATGGTGTCCTTTGGAAGCACAAAAGTTTTAAGTTTTGATGATGTCCAATTTATTATTTTTCTTTTGCTACTTATACTTTTGGTGTTATAGCTAAGGAACCATTGGCTATATCCAAGGTTGTGAAGATTCATTCCTTTGTTTCCTTCTAAGAGTTTCATAGGTTTTGCTGTGAAATTAGGCAGATGATCCATTTGGAGTTGATTTTTACGTGCTGTGAGGTAGGGGGTCCAAAATCACCCTTTTGCCTGTGCATTTGTCATCACACAGGCAAAAGGCATCACTTGTCAAAGAGACTATTCTCTTTTTTAAAATTCAGTTTATTTAAACTAAAAAAAATTTTTTACCCATTTCCCTTGCCCCCCCACCCCTGCCGCTGCCTGTGTTAACTGCCAGTCTGTTCTGTGTGAGTGTTGGTGTATGTATATGATTTATTAGATTCCTCATGTACCATATTTTTTTTCTCTGACATACTTCACTTAGCAAAATGACTCCTTTTTAATCTGAAAAATAGCTTACTGTACTGTTAAGTTTCAGAATTACTTCAATATCAAGCCATCGAAAGACAGGCTAATAAATCATTAAGAGGGTAAGTCCTGTATTTGGAGGGCTAGCTCCCTGAGAATGTTTTGGCTGGAACCTTAAAATGTTAGTATTGTGTGGACAGTGAGGAAGTGTCATATTCTTGTATGTGGAACAGTGACAGAGCTGAGAGGTGACAGGAATAACTATAGAGAGTAGGGATGTTGAAAGTAGGAAGCAGTTAACCCCTGTCCCTTTCAAGTCCCAGTTCACATCCCCCAGTGCCCTGCCCTCAGCCTCTTGTGTGCAGCTTTGGCTGATTATCTGGGTGTGGCCAGGTGAGCTCTGAGGAGGAGATGGAAGATTTCCATTCCTTTGCTCAGGGCTTTATCTGATGTGGCAGCCATCTCCTGAAGTCTTAGACAGAACTAACCACTTCAGTGTCGACTTTCCAAGCATCAGGTATACGTCCCTCACATGGACTGGGCATTTGGTTATTTTTCTGTCCCTAGTGGGCAGTGGGCGTCCATAGCTGCGCGTGTCTTACTCGCTTTTGGGTCTGTAGCTTAGCTGTAGCATAACCTGGAAAAGGCACTCAATGAAAAGTTAGTGGATTGAATTAAAACCTTGAATTACATAATAAAATTTAGGTCCTTCAGAGTGAAATCTTGGTGAAAGATGGGAGTTGTTTCATTTTATGCCTTTTTTTTCTAGCAGTTGATGTTATACTGTTACTTTGTTCTGTTGGAATCAGAGTGCATCCTTAGTACTTCTAAATTTTAGGGTAACACGGGTCATTCGTTACCTGTCATTATTGCAGGGTGTCTTAATAAATACAGCATTGCGAACGCAAGGTCTGGTTAAAGGGAACGGTGGATTTTGCTGCCTTGGAGCCCGGTGAAAGCTGAAAGTCGGCTTTGGGAATCAAGGGGCCAATGGAAATCAGCGCAGCGTCTCGGCCACGTTACGCTCGTTGAGACCCGTTGGGCCTGGTACCGTTAGACTGCCGAGTATAAGGGGGGTGGCGAGTTGGGGAGGAACTCATATCCTTGTCAATGGCTTTAGTCTTTGGAAACACTCTCTACCTGTGCCGACCCTTTACTTTGAAAACTAGTTGCACAAAAATCCAAATTTAGTGATCAAACACATTAGGGGCAGATTATTCAGGTTATAACAAAAGTCTGTACTTTAACAAGAACCCTCCTTGGGTTTCCCGAGCTCTTTGATTTGCTCAAAATTAAACCAAGTATACAAACCCCCAAACATCACAAATCCCTTTAAGCAATCCATGAAAATGTTCAGACAACTTTACCCCTAAAATGTGCTTTTGCGAAGTGAGGCGAATCTATGTTATCAATAATGCTTCTGTGGACAGGTAAAAGAAATGTCCTGGCCAAAAAATAATTTTGGAGTATTTTAAATGTATTGAATCTGTCTGCTTGCTCAGTCCCCACCCCCAACTGTATGAGCTTCAAAGAAATGGACAGGTGTAGAAACTGAGGCTTTTTTTACAACCCCTTAGCTATATTGTGTTTGAAAAACAAACACAGACAAAACAGCAAACAAACCCACACTGGTCTTGTTCTCTTTCTGTGAATCAATAATCTTTCATCTTTGCCATCCTCAACCTTCGTCTGTCCCCACAGAACTGACCTTCTTCGTCCCTTGCACTGTGCAAAACGCAGGATGAGTTTGTCGTCCGTTATTCAGGGGCAGCTCAGTCCAGAGGAAGGGCACCTGTGGGTCTTTCCCCAAGAACATCACGGGTCAAGTGAGACAGACAACATATAAGTGGACCAGCACCAGGGGCTGGCTTCTAGGTTTGGGCTTGTCCCCCAAGCATGCTGCATGCAAGTGCAGACCCTGAGGGTGCTGGCAGAGGGCAGAAGGGGTCACACCACCTCCCACCATTGGTGAACTGGCTCAGTTGTTCCCGGGTGTGGGCAGTGAGTGCGTCTTGTGTTGCTAGGAGCTTCAATTAGGATGCAGCATGTTTGCACTCACGTATCGATTACTTTTAAGAAGCGATTTCTCATTTTGTTTGTTTTCGTTATCAAGGGAGGTATCCTTTGGGGAGTGAGGGTTTTTTTCCCTTTCTTTCTTTAAAGCATCATTTATAGCTTTGACAGGCTGTCACTGGAAGGTAGGGAAGAGTAGAGGCTTTGAAGTTACATCTTTGTCCCTCATTTAACCAGGTGACTTTTGACAAAGTAGTTAATTCATGCAGTAGTCACGGAGTGGAGTGCCCGTTTTGTGCCCATTGTATGCCCAGCACCAGGCAGGGCCCTCCAAGGCCTCATATTGTGGAGAAGGACATAGTCAAGGGGACAGCTAAGGAAGGCCCGCAGGACACAAGGCAGGGACATCGCACCAGTCTGCAAGGATTGGAAACGGCTTTCTGAAAACCCAGCGAATTTCTCTTAGTTTCAGTTTCCTCTCTGTAGAGCAGGTATAATGCCTCAGATGTTAGTGCTGAGTGTTAAATAAAACACAAAAGGTAAAAATGCCTGTTGCACAGTCTGCTGGTTCATGTCCACCGGACCTGGGAAAGGCCAGCGTCTGACAGGTGCGTGGAAGGAGGGCGCTCAGTCTATGGGAGGGTTTCCATGGGGAGGTAGCTGGAGATGGACAAACATATCCCGAAAAGAGGAGGCACCAAGGGAATGGAGAGCTTGGACCTGGACAGAGGTCCTGGGGCGGGTGGCATTTTAGCTCCTATTCACTAGTCCCCAGGTGACCGTCATCCACACACTCGGTACCCCTTTGCCCTGGAGGTTTTGGGGGCGCATAGGTGTCTGCTTTCACACGAAGGAACGATAGCCTGCTATTTTGGTTGCCCAGTAATGGGACCCTGCGCTGTTGTCTACTTATCTTGAATAAATTGAGCTGCGTTACTTATGAAAACCACTAACTTGTGCAACTGCTGAAACATTTTGATTTTTCCATTTTAACTTGCGAAGAAAATGGTACTGTTTGGAACTGCTGCATGGAGGTTTCCTGCAGAGTGAATTTTTAGAACTGGACTGAAAGTAGAGTGACCCATTCTGTGGCTCTCTGTCACTTTACCTATTAAAAAAATTGTTTCATGATGGGAGGAAAAAGAAAAGGCGAATGAGTTTCCATTGATTCAGACAAAACCACAAGGGAATGTAGTCTCTGGACCTCTGCTGTTCTTTCTTTGATTTGTCAATTCATTAGCCAAGTGTCATATTGATTAAAAATGAAGAAATTTGGAAAATTAGATGTTGATATTCATCTTTAGAAGGAAGTGGATGGTATACATGCTAGCCCAGTGAAGGTATACATTAAATCCTTCTTGCTTAAGCTATGAATATTGTTTTTTACAGGTTTGATCTATAAGTGATGGTTCTAATGATAGAATGTAATAGAAGTTAATAGTAAGGACTGTTCTTAATTTCAAAAATTTTTAAAACCCAGAATTAGAAATACTTTTTCCCTTGGACAAGCGCAGTGAAAGATGCTTTCATTTGTTTGTTTTGATAACGTGCAGGGCATGTGCAATCTAAATTTTGTTATTTTATAGAATGGCATAATGTATTTTTCTCTTCTGATTAGCATAGGTCCACAGGATTTTAATTGTCACGTCCTAACAATGTTAGAGAGTTGAACAGTTATTTTGGAGGAGTAGTTGTATTTCAGTCCTGTGAGCAGCTACTTTTCCATCCACAGCAGAGCCAGACAGTGCAGTTCCTGCTGGACGGAGGGGTGAGGAAGGATCCCTAGATTCTGTGTTCCTTTCCACAGCACAGCCCACCAGCCACAGTGTACGAATCACAGGCTCCTAAGCGAAGTTGTATTATGAGCCTTGGGTTTCCTGTGCCATCCAGCTGACTCTAGGGTGATCACTAATAAAGATAAAGTCCAGGGGAAAGACACAATTTTCTGTTCCTCTTGGCAAATGCCTTTTTGATTCAGTCTCGGTCTAACTGTCCAGAAAAGTTGATTGAAAGCAGGACATCACCGGGAAGTAAATCTGATTAGGCCTTCCTACGTCGCAGTCTGCAGCAGCCATTTCATTTTACAGGAGTTGTTCCTCATTTATATAAAGTCGTTTTATGGCCCCTCCTTGTAGCAGGGACACTTCCAGACCGACCCAGGGGGTGGAGGCATTGGGTGACCTTCCGATCCATGGGGCCTGGTTGATTCCATTTATTGAAATTACCGCCACTACTTTCATTTTGTCTAGAGAAGTGTCTCCAATTCCTTGCCTTCTTTTCTATATTTGGGCGCCTCAGATTACACCACTGAAGCCTTAACCTCCTCCCCGCAGCCTGTGTGTAGCATTCGTCAAGACAGGACGAGAGCTGGAGCCCCGGCGTTCAGGTGCAGCCCAGGTGTCTCCAGAGGTTAGCCTTTTATTTGGGCTCTTCTGGAAAGGGAGTTTTGTAAGCTTTCACAGGAAAGCGGGACTAGTACAGCAGAATAAGGGACTGCCCATGTTTCTGCCTTAAGCATTTTATTTCTTCTTGAGACATTGTGCGTTCTGGGAACCACGAGGAGCCGCTTCGTCACCAGCCATGAAGCCACCTGTTGCGATGAAATCTGCTGGGTTGGGGCTGCTGTGCTCCTGGCTGAAACAGTGAAACCCACAATGGGCTCCAGACTTCATTTTTGCATTGACTGTTTGAACCACAAACACAGGCATCCTTCAAAAGCGACAGAACTTACAATGGCTGGGTTCTCAAACCACAGGGCCTGCTTCACCCCCCGCTCTGCTTGAACCGCAGTGAACCATGTTTGTGTGGAGACACACAGTCCTGGTCCTGTCCAGAAGGTCAAGGATATTTCCTCCCCTCTGGCAGCCTGGAAAACGGAACAGGAAGTCCTCCTTTCCCCCGCTTCCTTTTGGTGAGGTGATGGTGGAAGTGGAATTACTCTAACTTAGAAACCGTTGATGATGGAGCTGTGGCTTGGGGCAGAGGCCTTGGGGTTGGCAGGGATTGGGGACTGCAGGGGATCCCAGGAACGGGCTGGAGCCATTACCCAACTGCCATCCCTGATTCTTCACAGTCTCCTTTTTCCCTGTTCCCCACGATCTCCAGAGTTGATGACTTGCTTCCCTTTCCACTCCCTTCATGTGTTTTGTATTGAGTTGGACTGAAAGCAGGACATCACTGGGAAGTAGGTTAGATTAGGGCTTCCTACCGCATTTCTGGGGTTTCTTCTACTAAAATTGGTCTCACTGTTTTCCACTAGCTTTCTTCCTGACATAAACATGTACTTTTTCAAGGTTTTCAGATGACCATTTAACTTACATGGGAGTCAGAATATCTTAGGTTTTTTTCCAGACCAATACCAGGGGCACCCAGGCTTTTAAAATTGTGGGATGTGAACTCTATGTATTGGAACTAAATCAAAAATTTTTAAAATCAATACCTCCACTTGTATTTAGCTGTCAGTATTGGACACAGACCCAGTACTTAGGGAGACTTTGGTTTCTTTCCAAAAACAATTCTTCATCATGCCTTAATTGTATGATGTGATTTTAGCAGAATTAATATGAAATAACGTAAAATTATACAATTAATGGCATTCAGCTTCAAATTACAGCTTGTGCTCGCCGTGGGGTGGTGGCTTGCATGTAGCAGCCATGGCAGGCGCCAAGGCTGTGTGACTTCTTGGTCAGTGTGCCAGCTTTCTGGGGATAGTACTTGGGGGCTGACAGTCTCAGATAGGCAGTGCCCCAGAGGCAGGCAAGTTCACGGTGGAGATGGGTCTGAAATGCCAGGTTACAGTAAAGACCAAGGAGGTCAGCCTCATGGACTTTGGGAGTGAATAACTAAATATTATTATTATTTTTTTTTTTTTAAGAAGAAACCCAGATTGAGGTATTCAGGGTCTGGGCAGGTTTCAGGGTTGCAAGGTAGCCAGCCCTGAGGCAGAGGAGTTTCTTGTGAAGTGGGGAAGGTACCTTCCCCTTCTCCTTCATCTCTCACTGTCAGTTGGCCCACCATCGACCCTGGGCTGGGCCGGGTAGGGACAGGTGCTTGGCCAGGGGCAGAAGGGCTGGGGACAGTGGGCCCAGGCGGTGGAGGGCTTTGTAGAGGGAAGAGGAAGTGGGGGAGGCAGATGGCAGAGAAACGCTGAGTATGTGATTGGAGGCGGGCTATCTGGTGGGCTCGGCTGCAGATACGATTTCTTTTTCTCAGACGAAGGATATCTTTAGATCAGCATAAATAAGTCGGGGACTGCCTGTATTCAACTGCTGCTGCTTCTGGATGTTCTTATTTTCTTCACAAACTGACTTTATTCACACTGTCTATTTGGCAGTACATGACCGAATATGGAGCCTAGTTCTTTTTGGCAAGAGAAGTTCATTAATTTTAGTCAACTCCCCACACATTTTACAAATGTGCTTGAAAAAACCAAGTGCCTCTTCTGGCCGCAGAGACACCATAATATTGCCAGGAGTGCTGAGTCTTCGGGTAGCGAGGACAACCACTTCTGTTGACACTGTGAGAAAAAAGACAGTCCCCTGAAGCATTTAGAACTAGAGCTGCCAGGAAAAATAAAAGTTCAATGCTGAAGCGTCAGGCAGTACCTAGGCTTTATTTATCATTCCCAGCTTTCTGAAGATTATCTTAATCTCTTAGATTCTGTAAACAGCAATCGCCTTATAAAAGTGATGGGAGGTTGGCTGTGCCAAACTCCTAGTCCGTCGTCTGAATGCAGGGGCAGAAAAGCCCTGCTGTGGCATTTTGATTTACTGGGGTCTTACCTGCGCGGGGTTTTCCTTCTGCCTGGGGTCTGGGGCCTCAGAGCTGGGCAGAGACTGCAGCCCGAGCCTTCCTTCTGCTCTCGTCTGAGCAGGGCCTGAGCAGCTCATGTAAAGCTCCTATGTTGTAGGCCCAGCTGTGCTCACTTATTTGCTCCCCCTTTTTTTAAAAATCTCTCCCTATACTGGGTTGACGGGCATCCCCTCCAAATTCACGTCCACTCAGAACCTCCCAGCGTGTCCTTGTTTGGAAATAGGATCGTTGCAGATGTAACTCATGAGGGTGAAGTCACACCAGATGAGGGTGGGCCCTAAATCTAATAACTGTTGTCCTTATAAGAAGGCCACATGAAGACACAGGCACAGGAGGAATGCCATAGTCAACAGAGGAAGGGAACGGAGCGATGTACTGACAAACCAAGGGACGTCCCACGCCTTGGGACACTGGGAGAAACCAGGAGCCAGGAGGGAGCCTCCTGGAGGAGCCAGCCCTGCCAGCGCCCTGACTTCAGACCACCGGGCTCCAGAACAGTGAGAGGGTGCATTTCTGCTGCACTAAGCCACCCCATTTGTGGCACCTTGCTACGGCAGCCCTTGCCATCAGGCGCACCTCTCCCTGTACTTCCGCATCATCTTTGCCCACTCGAATACGGGGGACACGCTGCCACTCACTCCGCCTTTCCTCTTGCCCTGCCTGGGGCGGGGGGGGGGGGACGGGAGCGAGAAGTTCTTATAGGCCGCCTGCAAGTGGCCTAGGCTGATTTTCCTTCCTGTCCAAGGCTTTGCAGGGAGCCAGTGTCCCCAAACCCAGTTCAAATAGAGACCCTGTGTTGGTACGGTGCAGGGTCCTTTCTCATCTAGACTCTAAAATCGTCATCCACAGGCCAGCTTCTAGCCACAGCCTCTGTGCTTGCATCCAGCATCCTCCTCTGCTGTTTGAGACAGTTTGGGGGCTGATTTAGAGGTATGTTTCGGTGGCAGCAGAAGACAAACGCCAAAAAATCCCCCTCCACCTCCCACCCTAGCTTCCAAGACTAGGGCATGGAATGACTTGGGTCCTGGGTAGAAGCAGACCACACCAGATTCCCGTCACTGAAGGGGACACACTAGCCTTTTCCAAAACAGCGTTCTGTGCTAAAACAAAAGCATAGAATGGGGAATAATAGGAGACAGGGAGTCTGTTCCCGGGCTTAGGCTGGTTTTGGGATTCCTGGTGTGCCTGGAATGCCGGTGGCTCCCACCAGTGTGGCAGTGGCAGGGTGAGTGGCTGGGATGGAAAACTTTTTTGCCTGGAGCGATCATGGCAACGTGATTTAATATTTCAGTGAGAATTTAAGGGATAGCGTCATCTTGGAATCCTCCCCTTGTCCTGGAGCATCACCGCTATTTTAGGCGTTGGTCTGAGAGAGTAGCTGAGTTCTTCATCACGTGTTGTGGGCATCTGCGGGTCAGGAGAATAGTGCCTACCTGTGCCTTTGCCAGAGGCCAGACCAGCTGTGTCGTGGGTAAAGAGAGGCATGGGGTTTCCTAATCTGTGGGGGTGCTGATAATCGCCTGCCTAGAAGTCGGGGAGAACTAGGTGGCTCTCGTCTGTGTCCAACTCATTGAGTGTTGGAATATCCCGGTCAAAAATGAAGGTGGTGGTGCCACTCAGAGCTGGTGGCAATGTCAGATGTACAGGGTGGGGCCAAAGTAGGTTTACAGTTGTTCATATGGAAAATAACTTAATAATTTAGTTATGACTAATAATAGCAAATAACTAATAAAATAACTAATAATTAATAACTAATAATGAATCACGATAATTAATAAATAATAATACAAGAATAAACTGGTTCACATACTCAAAACTGTAAACCTCCTTTGGTTCCCCCCCACAACTTGGCATATCCAGCCCCCGCACAGCACCTGGCTCTCCGGGAGCTCCCAGTCATTATCGGTAGCTGCTGGGTCACCTGCTCAGTGCTTCTCGACCACAGCCTTCTCCTTTACAGGATGAGCGAGTGAGGCCTGGCACCCTTAGGGGCTCCCATTCAATATACAGACCCGTCATCTCATCTATCAAGCCTGTTCAGAGCAAGCAGCCTGCCATAAATATTATATAACCTTCACAAAGTCCGTCGTGAAAGTAGGGACTTCCAAAACTAGGCAGCTTAAGATGAGATCTCCAAAATACTTAGTTGGTAAGGGCATAAAGATTTTAATTTTTAAAAATTGAGATATTAAAACATGAAAAGTAACTTTTTGCAGGATACACAGTGAGGATCTATGTGTGAATTAATGTGCTTTCTCTTTAAGGTATTGGGATAAAGTTATATCTAAAACATTGATTTAAGACTCAAAGAAATCTACAACTTTCTGGAATTAAACAAAAACTGAGTACTAGAAACAGATGGCAAAAAACCCCTAATGTTACATTCTACACTGCTTTAGGTCCCCTCTAAGGACCCTTTTAGTATCTTCTGACAATTATTTTATCATAATATTCCTTACTTACAGGTTTGGCTACTGACTTTCCTAGCTTATATGAATTTAGAAGAAGCAAAGGTTAGAAGGAGGGAAGTAACATTTACTAAATGCCTACTGTGTGCCAGGCACTTGACATGAAGTTTATGATCCCCATTTTACAGATGGGGAAGTAGAGGCTCAGAGAGGTACGGTAACGTGCTGAAGTTGACCCAGCTGCAAAGTGGTGCATTTGGGATTTGAACCCAAGTTTGATTGTCTGAGTAGCTATCCCCCTCTTGCGTGTGGACCCACCTGCATGGAACAGAAGGCAGCCTGACTTCAGCAGAAGCACTGAAAAGCTCATTGCAGCACTAACCAAAGACCAGTGTAGTCAATACTCACTGAAAGATCAAATTAATATTCTGTACCTCCCATTTGAGAAGGCAAGAAAGTATACACTACAATACTCTTAAGAAATATTAGGGGCTTAAGTTATTTTAAAAGTTTTGGTCGGTGCAGGACAAGTTTGTATTCCCTGAAAATTCCTGCAGTGGAAGACCTTGCCTTCTCACGGAACAGGTAAATGGGGTTCTGCGGGGTCTCGCTCTGCAGATAAAGCCGCCTCATCCAGCTCTTCCGCGCTGGAATTAAGCAGCAAGGAGGGGAGCACGGCCGTAGGCTGGGCGGTGCTCCTGCTTATTTCTCCTGTAGTTACGATCGGGTTCCCTTGGGAGTGCTTTCAAGCAAACAATTATTTGGGACATTGCTGCTGTTTTTTGTCTTTTAGTGTGTAAGTGTTGCTCTCCACCTGTTTCCTAGTGCCTTTTTTTTTTTTTTTTTTAAGTACTACCAACAGAGCACGCATGCGGCCCGGCCCGCCAGTGGTGGCTGTCACTGCCTTGTGGTACACATGCAGGAAGGCTCACGTCAGCCAGCCGGCCTCGAGTAATCCATCCGCAGCCTCTAAGGATGCGTCATTCATGAAAGCAGGTTTTCCATCCCGCTCACTAGATGCAACTTTTTCTTGCAAAGTTGATTTTTTTTTTCCATTTACCCTTGCCTTTCTGCCTGTTTCTCACACAGTTTTTGAAATATAAAGTCTACAGTAGGTTTTTTTTTTCCTAGTAAGTCCAAAGGAATGGGCATTCTTAGCTTCAATTGTCACGCCGTATAATGAGTCCTGTAAATGAAATCTAAGAAGATTATTGATTGTGGATTTAGAGATACCCTGCAGGGCTGAGTGCAGTGTGTGGGTTGGTTGGTATATATATATGTGTGCATGTATGTGTGTATATATATTCATGATTTGTATAAAACTCATGGTTCTTACCGTGACATCATGTTCTTATTGCTATGTAGGAATTTTTCCTTTTTGAATTAGCTTCCTTGAGATTTTCTTTCATTTAAACACTTCAGGTCTCTGAGAAAGGTCTCATGTATGAGAGGAAAACAGATAGATAGATAGGCAGACAGACAGACAGACACACAGGGTTGGCAAGCTAAGGCAAGCCATCCCTCCCAAGCCCACCTGTTCCATCCCTTCACCCCCCTCTCCAACTGTGCGCACGTGTGTCTGCATCTGTTGGTTCGGAATTTGGGCGATGCAGAAGGGGGGAAGGACAGAACTCACTCAGCGCCTGGCTTCTGGCGCTTATTGAGGTTCAGTGGAATACAGCCTTGTCTTGTCCTCCCAGTAATCCCTCTGCTGGGGCTTCAGAGAACCAGCTGAGCTGCACCTTCGAATGTTACTGCTAGGTTGTGTGCCCACCTGCCAGTGGATGGGGGCAAACCACCAGACCCTTGCGTGTCCTTTACTGCAGAAGCAGCACAGCACTCCCAGGATTTGACATGCAGGAGATAATGAAGACCAGCAAAGCCGTGGCCACAGGCTTTGCACGCCCTAGTTCCTACCACAGGGTTTATTACAGAAGAAGGTTTAAGAAACAAAGGTACCTAGCCTTCCCTGAGACTGTCTTGATATATTTTCGAAGGCCACGTGCCATATTAAAAATTGAACAGCTAACATATCTGCATGTGAAAATACCCTTCCAATTAGACTTCTACCAGCCTCGTCGACCAGTCTCAGCTCAACCTGAACGCATGATCTTGCACATTAAAGAGTAAGCAGATCGTCACCTAGTAAAACGTTCCAAGTGACGATTCTCAGGGTAACAGCAGGGCGGCATGAGCGGTGATGAACAGTTTCAGGCATCCTTCCATTTTCCGATGTTAAGATGAGACAATGTCTTCAAACTCCAGTGCCATAAATAATTGCCCTCATCGCTTTTATGCCCATTTTGTGATGCTGTGATTGAGGTTCAGAGAGCTGAAGCGATCGGCAAAGAGAAGTGATGTAAGATTTTAATAGAAAACAGTGTTCACTGGGCCCTTAGGTTTACATGATAGTAGATCATAAAGAACACTAACCTGAGAACCTGCTTGATGTGGAAGCAATGTGTGGGCTTCATGGTAGCTCATGAATTTGTTGGCAATGAGGTGTTCAATAACTGGCAACTGCAGAACGTGAGCATGTGATGGACAAGGGGTCCTACCTACCGAGGATGTTCAGCGGGACGTCAGTGAGGTGTTTCAGACTTCCACGAACAGGTTTCAGTTTTTCGTCTTTCTCAAATCTATAATTGTTTCACATTTTAAAGGAAATCTCTGTTGTGGGCCAAGGGTGTGTAATCGGTTCGCCCACCCAGGATAGGCTGACAAATTCCTCCAGTGGATGGAGGCTGAATGGTGCTCGGTGGTTTCTGAGATAGGCACACAAGACCAAGCCTGGTTTGTCAATCATTCTTTCTCATCGTGTATCTAGAAGGACACAAAGGAGGACAGATGAGGCTGGAGAGCGGCATACAGTTCTTCATTCCAAGAAGCAGCCAGTGGGCCCACTGACTCATTGGTGGGACTGCTTAATTCTGAGACCAGAAGTAGGCATGCAATATCTGTATCTGTGCAGAAATTGTATTTTTTTAATACTTGAGTATCTTGTTGTACAGCAAATCAAGGTTATTTTAGAACCTTACCTGTATTATCTGTAAACATTTTCATTACATCAATTTGTTTCATTCTCAAAATAGATAAGACTTACATCAGCTGTCTCTTTTAATTTACTAAAGCAC
Organism: Mormoops blainvillei; assembly: GCA_004026545.1. Classification (NCBI taxonomy): domain Eukaryota; kingdom Metazoa; phylum Chordata; class Mammalia; order Chiroptera; family Mormoopidae; genus Mormoops; species Mormoops blainvillei. The sequence continues at coordinate 14,260 of PVJD01008872.1, forward strand.
ATCAGTAGTTCTCATGTCATTTTTAGATTACTTCGTTCTCAGCCAGGGTAGAGTCTGTCTTCCCCAATGATGGCAGCTTCTTTAGTTCACAAAAACACAACCACCCCTTCCTACCACCTACGGTTTTTGCTTTCTAAAAAAAATACTGTTTTGTACCTCAGAGGAATAAAATGTCTCCTTCCATAAAAGAAGACTCTTACTAAGAGTAGATCATTGTTGTTTGCTGATGGCTCCATTTTCCCCAAAAACATGCATGACAGAAATGGCTCTTCATTTAGTAACTCCTTAATGTCCCCGTTCTTTCAGCATCTTAGAGAAGGGTGACGACTGCGCATCTTGCCCTGGCTCACAGATGGGATGCAGGGAGATCTTTTCGCGCAGTGGTCTACCAGCTTGCGTTGAGGCCGTAGTGTGGGGCGACCCCATTACAATGGACTGGTCTCACAGGTTCCATTCTGTTGAATGGGGCGATGTTAACAGGACTTCCGTTTCCTGTTCCATAACCAGATTTCTTGTAGCTCATCTAGAATTATTACCACTCACATTACAGTATTACTGGTTAACTGCCTCATCTTCCGCATCTGTAAATGACTTGACTAAATGATGCCTTGGATTTCATTGTGAGCAAAACACTTGAATGGTTAGCTTTTAGCTGGGCAAACACATTATTTTGCAGAAAAAGAACTCTCTAATGAATAGTAGTCAGCCCTAGTGCATTTCAACATTAATGTGAAATTTATTTGCACTTTTGCTTTTAAAACTTTGCTCCAATGAGTATTGATGTGACACTAATATATTCTCTTAGAGTCAGGTCTCCTTGCTGATGGCTCCATTTCCCTGAAAGCACGCATCCCCCGAATGGTTCTCCTTTTAGCAGCCCTTATTAGCTGCTCTCAGGAGCTGTACGGTCTCGTTTTGACACTTCTTTCTTCTGATCAGCTAAAACCCAAGGTGACACTATATCTCTGAAATGATAAAGTTATTCAAATAAATGTGTGTTTTCATTTGGTGCATTTTGGCTTATAGTAATGAAACTATAGAATGACTTGTTACTTTATCGGGTCTGTACTGTGTAGTTACCTATTAGAAAAGATAATATGCACCAGCCTCCACCCACTCCTATTTTTTTTTAGTGAACTAGAAAGAAACAAACTACTTTTTGTTGTCTCTGAATCCTGGCAAATATTCTTACAGCCACATGTCCCTGTTGATGTGGCTGGTTGGGTCTCCAGGCTTCATTAGCTCATATTTTTTATCTGTGCAACAGTTTTCAGTCAGCTCACTGACTTGTTCCTGCGGATGCATTTTTGGGGAGCAAATCATAACTCATGCTTTTCCCAAGGTCTGACACTTTTACAAGTGATGGAATGTATCTGGCTGAGAAACACACTTCCTTCTGTCCTTGCTTCTTGTTTTCTGACACTGCACTTTGAGTGGGAAACTGAGCTGAAATAAACACCCTGTGCTGTCCTTCTGAGCTCTCCCAGTGGAGGATGTGCTCTGAAACCGAACTACCAGGGCGTCACTGCAGCAGGAGCCCCAGGGTAGGGCCAGGGAGGGAGTGGGGAAGGAAGACTGAAGAGAAAGGGAACTCACCCAGGATGTTGTCAGTAGGGAAAGGCCAGATTCCCACTCACCACTTCCTCTTACCTCTGTAGATAACCATTCCTATCTGTTCAGCTCTCTCCCTGAAAGTCCTGCTTTTGTTTCTTTTTTTCTGAGCAGAAACATTGAGGGGGCAGTAGCTCAGCTTCATTCCCGTTTGGACCATCTCTTCCAGCCAAGACGGTTTCTCTAGTCAGCACCAAGAAGGATGTGAGGATGGCATTCTAGAGTCACCATTGGGCTTAGTCCAGCTTCCCTTGCAGGTCCCTTTGTCTCCTCCAAGCGAGGGAGAGTCTCTGTGGGCTGGGTCCCTCCAGTTTCTGAGGGTCCAGACCAGTAGGAGCCCCCCCTGGTGATAGGCGGCGGTGGGGAGGGCTGCACTCCCCTTTCTCCCCGGGCTCCCTGGTGTTTACCTGTGATCGCAAATTTGCTGAAGACAGAGGGGATCTGCCATCATCTCACAACAGCTTGCTTGGAACACGTCTCCCCAACTCTGTTTGTGTTCCGTAGCCAGCACGATGATCTGTTCAGTCAAGGAATTAGTATGATGGGCACTGAACTTTTAAAAAAAGTTTTAAGTAACACATGGTCATTGAAGAAAATAAGATAGAAAAAAGTAGTGTTGAAAACACAACACAGTCCCTCTACCAGGTGGTAACCACAGTAGCACACCTTGGTGCACAGGTGGTCTTAATTTTAAAAAATCCATCTGTCTAGCTATTTGTTGAACAATTGATCTCTCATTCTATGTAATCTTTATGGGCTCATGGGAATGGTATGACTTTGTATATTGGAGAGTCACTGGGTTAAAAAACCTTTTAAAGCATATTTTATATTAATTTGCTCACCAAGCTGCTACATTTTGTCCCATGGGTTATTGAAGAAGCATTTGGAAGCAGAAGCAGGAACTGCCTGCACATACGTATGTTTGGGGGTGACCCACCGTGACTCTGTTTCTGACACAATCTGCTGGGATGAATCTCCCAGCCCCTAAGTACAAGAATTATTGGGGGGTTTTTTGTTTGTTTGTTTTTTGTTTTTTTAAAGAAAACTCTGATAAGTACCAAGGCCTTAATAGCTAGAGTCTTAAAGGAAACCAAAGATTCAGGAACCATGTGCGTGTCCATAAACTTAGAGGCCTAGAGAGAAACCGTTGGTTTAGCTTTTTATTAGGAACTGTAAAGATCACTGTTTTAGGCAGTGACCCAGAATGAATGTGTCCATTGATGCATCATGCTGTATATATGTCCTTTTTTTTTTTTCTCCCTCCGAATGGGCTCATTTTTAGGGAACAAAATAACAAGGTTTGGCTACATATCCCAGGGAGAGGCCACAAAACTGAAAGCTTAGCGTCTCATGTCAAGAAAGAAATTCCCTGACATACTTCAGAGCTGATGCTTAATGGACCTGAACTGGTTTGCATTTGTACAGGACAGAGATAGGACCTCAAGTGGAGCTACCAGCCCCAGCTGGGTTTCAGGACCTGATCCGTGCAGATCTGGTAGTTTCACAGTTGTCAGACAGATCAGACTTCAGGGGTACCGTGAGCCCTTCCTGTCAGCACCAACAATTGCCCTTTCGAAACAGTATTCAAGGACTTGATATTTTAGCATTTAATTATTAGGGAGACAGCAAAGGCAATGCCGTGTAGCTCCAAAACAAATGTCAAATACTCGAGCAGAAGAGGAAACAGAGGGAGTTAAAACCTGAAAAGCGATCTTCTGGGCCGCTTCCCTCCTGGGCCGACGAGGCAACCAGAACCTCCACCCAAGTGTGTGTTTACTTAGTGCTGTAGGTTGTTCCAAGGGAGAGGGAAAGCGCACCCTTTTCTGAACCTTTTGTCTGGCCTGTACTTGGTACATGTACTTTTAGCTTATTTTGCTCCATTTACACAGGGTGATCCTTAGAGCCCGAGGAAATAGTGAATAAATGAACTCCAGCCTTATTTTGGACATATTCTCTAATACCTGAAACTTCAGATTCACTTTGCATTTGCTGACCTATGTTTCATTTTCCTGATGTTTTTGTTCTCATAAGTAGCATTTGCCAGAGCAACATTTTCTGTTTTGTTTTGTTTTTTTATGCTGGTGGCATCAGCAAGTAATATATCACAAAGAAAAATTGGATACTCTGGTGTATCAAATACATTTTGAACCCTGTTCCCAGGCAGTGTGATAGATGGTAATTGCAACAATGTGATAGATGGTAATTGCAACTTGTACCCCTGGGAGAGGTTTATCATTGATGAACCTGTGTTGTGTCTGTTACTAATTGGCTCCTGAGCGCCCTCGGGTTATTCATCTCAGACACAGCTAGTGTCTGGCACGTAAGAGATACCCAGTAGAGGTATATTGAATGGAATTGAGTGGCAACAGTGGGTATAGACAGGACAGTTGCAGGAAAATATTGTCATCATAGAGCAGAACTGTCAGCCCTCTGTGATTATAGGGGAGAGCAAATATAAAACTGATTTTCAGGATTTTCAGGCTTGGTGAGTCTGAACAAGTTTGACAAATTGAATGAGCTGTTTTCTAAGTTTCCTGCACATGGAACCATGGCAGTTACTTTTTTAAAATGGAGTAAAGAGCTAGAATTTAACTCTGATTTCTGACACCCGCAGAGGGGAACATGTCTCACTGTGTTGTGCTCCCCATTCTGACTTGGTTTCATGAAAAGGTGTGAGAAAGTTGGACTTGGCCTCCAGAGAGAAAGCAGCTTACCTTTAAGGTCACTGCGAACCACTCAGTGGTGTGGGTGGGGCAAACACCTATAGAATTACTCTATAGAATGTAGACAAGAAAGACAAGGATACAAAAGAGTCAGAACTGGATTCAGTCAATTTGATCAATAAAGCTGAGACTTTGTTCACAAGCAATGAAGTCACCTCCCTGGAGCCCAAGGTTGGGGTGGTAGGTTCTAGATGACCTGAGTTTTGCCTGGTTGGCTCCAGGGACTGTGGTCTTCTGGGGAGGAAGTCTTGCCAGCTCACAGCCCACCCAGCCAGCCATGTGCAATGTCCCTGTGTTTGCTCATTGAGGGTAACAGGATGGAACTACCCTAAATCATTACTTACAATCCATGGATCCTATTGGCATTTCTCCAATTTTCTCTCTTTTGTCAAGGAAACACATATCCATTATTAGAATTGACCTGGTATTTCCTTCCTGGGTTTAGTGCTCAGTTGCCAAAAAGAAGTGAAGAATAAGCAGTTTAGGTCAGTCCCGAGGAGTGAATGTCTTCAAATGAGCGAGACTGAAGATTGACCAGTGGCTGTAGCCTGCAACGCCCTCCTCCACCCAGGCATCTTCATGCCAAGGAGGTTGTTGGAAGAGAGGTCCACTTCTCTTTTGGGATGCTGTGTGGATCCCAGATAAACAGAGAACCAGGTTATGTGTGCAATGACCGTAGGTCATTTTTCAATTTTCAGAGAAACTGGCATCTTTTTAAGAGGCAGTAGCTTTTTCTGCCACCACCCAAGGTGCTTGAGCCTGGGCTTGCCCATCTCGTGTGGGGAGGAGGCAGCCTTTGTTTTGTCAAGTCCTCTTTCTCCCAGGGAAGGTCATTGGCCAGAGCTGGGACAGCTGCCTGCCTCTCGTCCCCCATCCTCCATTCTCTCCTGTCCCAATGGCAGGTAATTCTACCTGACTGTACAGGTGGGCCACACCCTCTTGCAACCCGGTGCCTAGGCATTGGGTCCATGTAGCTCTGGTCACTGTGCCTGCTGTCTGCCCCAGGCCAGGATTCTCTCTGTCTCCCTGAGTGTCCCCTAGCCTGTGGTGTCCCTGTCGCCTTACCTGCTTCGTCACACCTGGGGGATCACATGGCTTTGTCTTGGTTTGCTACCCATCTGTTCCTTTCAGCTGGAGCTGCTCTGCCCAGTTCAGGACTCTGTCTTCACACCTGGGCCCTGGCACATTCCCCGTAACACCAGCCTTCGGAAAGGGAACTCCTTGCTGTCTGGACCCTCAGTAACCATGGAGCCCCTCTGTCCAGCCAGTCTTTTGTTGTTCAAATCCAAGTGACAGTGGGGAACATTAGAGCACAATAATGGCCAAAAATAAGAGCCCCAGTCACTGCTATTAGGTCCTGGTAGGAACTTGAGCCTTCAAACCAGACGGGCCGGTTGGAACCCAGCCTCCCCAAGTATTAACTGTGTGACTCCACAGTTTCCTTCTCTCTGCCACCCTCCGTCCTTGTCTTAATGAAGTTATTTTAGTAAGTATTATGCAGACTTACTCTTATTATTGTTCCTTATTTTCTCATTTGAGCAACCCAGTTCAAGTGACTCAACTTCGTACAACATAATTTAGGGATCCTTCTGCAGCAACACGTCCAGACCAAGACGCCCATGGTGCTATTGACATTAGCAAAAATCTCCAGTGGTGGTGCCTGTTGTCCTGTGTGTTTGTATGTGCATTCATGAGCACTTTAAAAATTGATGGGGACTCTGGACTGCTGGCATGATGCCCAGCAAATATTGTCTCAGCATACATCTGATCAGCAGAGGCGGCGGTCTGGTTGAAAGGCTGCTGTTGCTATGCACACTGGAAAAGTACACTCCCAAGAAATGGCTGAGGGTGGCAGTGCATTGAGGCTGCACTGCACACTTAAAGGCTGTAGTAAATCACATGCAAAGGTTCCAAGTTTGCAACTTCCAGATCCACAAGCCGCCTTTAGCTTTAAACTGTGCTGAAGGCTTTGTCCCACCCCTGAAAGTAAAGCTATTTTTTTCTAAAGTCTTATTTAGATGGGTTTTATTGTACCAGAATGTCATTTCTTTCAACTTAAAGGCATTATTAATAGTAGGCAAAACTTTTATAAATAGGATTGCTGCAGCTAGTCGCTCAGGTCGAGTTTGGTTGTCTTACGGTTTCCGGATGGATAATCAAACTTTAAACTTAATGTGTGATCTGGGTCATGGGAGTGACTGAACATTTTCCCCAGTATTCACAAAGAGCAGTTTTCCAGGCTCCAGTGACCTCCCGCAAGCCGCCGTCATTTTCAGACAGCACTTACATCATCCCCTCTTATAGTTAGCTGAAATCTGATACCCTTTAACTGCCTTTAGTCCTATAGAGTTTCCATCCTGTAGGGACAAACAGAACAAGCTTAATCCTTCTTGCAAATACCAGACATTCAAGTATTTGCACAGAGCTCAGTTGCAGACCGAGTCTTCCCTTTCAGACAGACTCCTCCCCGTTGTCTTAGGATGCGATTCCGGGTCTCACCATCTTACCTGTGCTTAGACATCCTAAACCAAAGAGAGACTGCAACCACAGTAACGAGAGCTCTTGGAACCCCGGACCCCGTCTCAGGAGGAATAAAGAGTTGTGTGGATTTCTCACCTCCTCCGTGTGAGATGATATACGTCTGTTAGTGCGGCCTCTTCTCCCCGAAGCTCTTTTGGCAGCCATACCACGTGGTTTATTGTATCAGTTAAAATGCCTCAGTCTTTTCCTCTGTTCAGTAGCTGATCTCTTTCTCTTTCTGTGTTTATGTAGTTTGGAAGCCAGGTGTGGGGATTTTAATGACCTATTATTTGATGTTGTCTTGATAGGGCCTGGTATGTGGAATCAGCCTGGTCTAGCTTTGGAATTTTCTTTGGGTGTCTAATTTGATCAGCCAGGACATGTACTGATTTTCCCAGTTTCCCATTTTTTGCCCAGTTGGGAAACTTGCCTTCTGTGGGTTTACCTGAGCCTAGGAGGAAAAACCTGTTAACAGCCTTCACCTCTCATAAGGCAGCCTCCCGCTCGGCCCACATCTAAAATGGATGCATTTACATTGTCTGCGTGTCAGACATTTCTTTCCCAGATACAGATATTTGTACGTTGTACGTGTTCATGCCTGTAGACTTGAGCTGCAGAACCAGGGAGCTCGGCTGCTCTTGGGGCGGGTGTGCAGGAAGGCAGGGTGTCAAGGAGCGCTCCCGCCCGCCGCTGTGGCGGGTCCTTATTAATCTCCCACAGTTCCCCAGCACTCCTGGGCTAAAAGAGGCTCTGCTTCTGACTCGCATGGCAGATGACCTCCTCAGACTGACATGGGCACGCGTCTGGAGCCTTCAGCTGTCTGGGTTGAGGATGGGGCGGGCCCAAACTTTGCTGGCTTATCCCCGTGGGGCCTGTGCTTCTCTGCACCATGGCACCTCCTCCCCTCGTCCTGGCCGGGCTTCCTGACATGCCTGGTGCGGGGGAGGCCCTGGGCTCAGAGAGGGGTTGTAGGGGCCTGGGCTGAGGCTCTGTCAACACCTGGCCTTGGGTTACCCTCAGTCCGAGAGGTGGCCGTTTGGATTTTCTGGTGTGTTTTCTCTGTTTTGTAGGAATAGGAAGAATTACCTTCTCATTGACCGGTGGAGGCTGGAGTTACCCAAGGCCTGGGCTTGCTTTGTGTCTTCTACTCATTGATTTCTGTGTCAGCCGAATTCTGTCTTTTCTCAGATTTTCTTCACTTAAAAATATCCCGGTTTCTCTTCCCTCAACTAGTCACTAGTTCCAAATTGTTTTGAAACCCCCCAAAAATGGCCTGTGTTTTTTAAAAATAAATTTTCATTTTCTCCAATCTGGACAAAGGGAAAAAGAATTATTTGTGTGCCCTGGCTGGTGTGGCTGAGTGGATTGAGCACCGGCCTGCGAACCAGAGGGTCACTGGTTTGATTCCCAGTCAGGGCACATGCCTGGTTGCAGGCCAGGTCCCCAGTAGGGGGTGCATGAGAGGCAACCACACATTGATGTTTCTCGTCCTCTCTTTCTCCCTCCCTTCCCCTCTCTTTAAAAATAAATAAAGCATTTAAAAAAATTTCATGGAGTGCCTACGATGACTCAGGTCTAGGCTGGAACTTAATTTATACCATCCTCTCTGACCCTTCACAACCTAGAGAGGTCGGTGGTATCAATTTCCCTTTTAGAGCTGGAGACAACTGAGGTTCCGAAGTGAACATGCCCAGGATCATGTGGGCGGTGGGGGGCGGGTGAGGAGGACATAGGACTCTGCTCCCCCCACCCCATCCTCCCAGGCTGAGAGACGGCGCTGGCCTCATGCTGCTCAGAACCACCCAAGAGTGTGCTGCCACCAGCCTTGGACAGGACCGCTGCACAGATCCACACTTAGTCCAAGAAATGTAGGGAAAACATCTCCAAAGGAATAAAAATATACCATTTCAGGGTTGAGAAGATGATTTAAAAGTTAGAAAGCATAAAAGTGAACAGCGTAACCTGTCGGTGTGATTAGGGGATATTGCTTAATGAGACCATTGAAGGGTTATTTAATTATTTAAGATGTTATACTGTTTGTTTTTTTAGGTTTTTTTTTATTAAATTGATTGGTGCGATATTGGTTAATAGGGTCATATAGGTTTCAGGTGTACAGTCCTGGGATATGTGATATGTATATTGCATTGTGTGCCCACCTCCCAGAGTCAAGTCATCTTCCATCACCATATATTCGGTCCCCTTTACCCTGTACCACCCCATACCCTTCCCTCTGGTAACCACCATGCTGGCATCTCTCTGTGTCCCTGAGTTTCAGTTTTATATCCCACAAATGGGCTGTTTTTAGCTTTTTAAAACTAACTTCCATGTAATATAATTCACATAGTATACAGTGCACTCATTTGAAGGGTATGATTCTGTGGTTTTCAGCATTTTCAGAGTTTTGCACCCGTCAACACAATCCTTCTTAGAACATTTTCATCACCCCTAAAAGAAAGCTGTTATCAGTCCCTCTCTGTTCTCTGACTCAGCAAACCGTTTTCACAATCCCTTTCTTGGTGGAATCTAATTCTTGTTTGAACCAACCAGCTTTACCAACTTAGTGGTTTCCTCATTAATAAGTTGAATGGTTTCAACATCTTCATTTTGCATTTATTTTGAGGGTCATGTTTTGAATTTTTGAAAATTATACTGTGACAGTAATCTCACCCACAAAATGAAGTTAGTTACGGTTACCATTTTGATGTGTGGCCTTACATATACATATTTAAATGTATATTGTGCTCCTTTGTAGCCAGCTGTCTTTCCTTCTACTTAGTAATGTATCTTAGATATTTACTTGGATCAACAAATATACTTTTACAACAGGTTTTATGGCTTGCATAGTATTATATCAGATGGACACCTGGTAACCTACTTTCCGCTGTTAGACTCTTAGTTTCTGCCTAATTTTTTGACATTATGTATAATCCTGTTATAAACATTCTTTGCGCCACTTTTTTATGCACATCTCTGATCATTTTCTTTGAATTAATTGTTGAGTGTGGAATTGGTAGTATGCAAAACCAAAAGTTTTTAAGCAGACAACAATTAGATGCATTACTTTTTTTTTGCTCTTGTTGTTGTCTCAGTTACTGTCCTCGAGCATTTGTGAGCTCTGTTTTCTAGTTTCCGTATACACCCCATGGCTGAGCACCCAACATCATGAGTCATAGACTTGTATTAAATACCTGACGGACTTACAGTCTAACAAAACAAAGTTAGTTCTCAGTATGTACTAAGACTTTTTTATGGTGATGATTCAGAAATCACTTCAGGATCTTGGCAGCTTGTTAGTATGAACATCATCTTTAAAGTTATATTTTTTAGTTAATACATTAATGGTTGAAAAAATCAGAAAATAGATGTGAACAAAAAGAAAGAAAAGTAGAATTAAATCTTCTTAAACACCGTACCAGGCACAGTCCATTTACCACTTAGGTCTATATCCTTAGCAAACTCTTCCCCATGGGAAAAAAACAAAACTAACCAACCAAAACAAGCAAACACGCACATGTACATCTTTTAAAATCAGTAAGTAGCTCTACATGGTGATAATTGTCAAATGTAAGGTTTTTTGAAGCATGTGTGTAAGCGTAGATTAAAAAGCAATTTGGTCTTAAAATTCTGAATAACAATTCATATTTTAAAAAAATTTACTTTGCCTTATAGCTTCTGGCATGCTATTTGGAAGTGTAACGTGTTTGTTTTGCAAGGTTGATTTTTTTTCTCATTGCTTCCCTGCTGCTCTCTGTGCTTCCTGTCCTTATTTGTATGAAAACTTCTTGGGTTCCTTTGTATGAAATCTTTCCCTAGTTGCTCACCGCTGTTACCCATGGGCATTGGAATCCCTTGGACACCTTCAGATTTTCTTTTTGGAAATTTTTGGCCTCATTGCTTTGTAATTATGTTGTGTTCCGCATCCCTGATGCTTTATTAGTTCCAAGCATAGTTGATAAAAGGGAGGTAATTAGTGTATTATGGCTTCTTTTGAAATGTTCTCCAAGATAAACAGAGGGAAATGCTACATGGGTGAAAATTTACATAAGAATGTGGACAGATTTTGTCGCATAAGCTCAATGTAATTGTGAGAAAATGAAAGCATTTTATTTATGGGAACTTTGTGCATACATTTATCTCCAAGAATTAAAAATTACCATTGCTTCGTGGTTGCTCCCTAAGTTCAGTAGTAACACTGTACCCTGTTTCTTTTTATTATGTCCTGCATTTGTAACTAAATGTTAACATCCTCCTTCAAATCCTGAGACTGAAATCAAACCAAACCAGGACATTACCTGTGAAACACTTTTTCCCTCACTTACCACAGGAGCTTTGCAATTATATGACTAAAACAAAAATAATGATAATAAACAGCAGTACATTGTAAAATGAGCACGTTTACTAAAATATTTAGAACAACTGTAATTTCCTTCTGTGAACCATGATCAAAAGTAATATTTTCTTGGTTGAATATGAATCACATTTCTTTCCATGAGTGCTTGATTTTCCTCTGACCTACTACCTCTCTTATAGTTTGCATGAGGGGGCCATGCTTATTTTCATAATTTTACATAGCTGTTACTGCAGACTGTCACATGACTGCCCTAACCTGGTGGAGAAAAGTCCCTTGACTTTTTGTCCTTTTCCAGCCTGGCTCAGACCTTCATTTCTGCCTCAAGTCTTTGCTGAAATTGAGGCTGGGATAAGAGCCGGTCCCTAGGTGCTCACAGTCATAGGAAGACTTGACTATACTTCCTTTATGATCTTGAAGTTTTCCAAACTAGACTCGAAGCTTGTGGAGGTACCTGAACCTTGTTGACCTTGACCATCTCCAGGGCCTACTGCCGTATCTGGGATGAAACTTTGCTCAGTAAACATTCGTTGACCAGAATTTAACTGAACTGAATGTTTCCTATCCGTTGCCTCTGCTTTTTTACTACCTGATTTCTTGCTGATTCCTGCATTTTGTTTCTCTGTTTTTACCACTACCAAAACTGTGGCCAGCATATGGCAATGACCCTCCAGTCCCCGATGGACTACACTTGCCTCAGTCAACTTCTTCCTGACGTCTTGTGAGTGACACTATTGAAAACTTCCTTCTTGAGACGCTGCCTCCTTTAGATTTCAGGGCTCTGGCTCTCTGCTTGCTTCCCTCCTAGGCTGGCCTCTCCTGTTTTGCTCATTTGCTCATTTAAACCCAAAGTCCTCTCATGTCCGCCAGCCTTCGCAGCTTTCTGCTGGGAGCTTCATAGGTATTTGTAGGTAAAGAGTGACACAATGCTTTGCTTTGCCCTTGACCTTCAGCTTTATAACCAAATGGTTTGTTTACTGAATGAATATGTGCTAAGGATGTTGACTGTTCATGAGGCTGCTAGGATATCAAAACTTTGACCTAAGAATAAAACAGTAGCCTAGGATTAAACAAGAAAAGAATAGTGGCAGGGAAGAGTCCCAACCTTGTTACTTACCTATCCAGTCCCTGACCCCCCCACCCCACCCCAAAAGGCTTCCAGTTTGAAAATTCCACAGTAGTTTCTTTCTGAAGTATCATCTGATTCTGTTATTGTCAGACCCTCAATGATGTTTACTGCCTTTTAAATTAGTAACATTCTTCATGAAGGTAAATACTAAAGGTTACTTCTCTGGGCTGGTGGTCTCTTGAGAATTCCAAGTGTTTGTTTTCTGGGTGGTTTTATACTTGTATGGGAACCTATGTTTTTTCACCACTAAAGACTGAGACAGTACTTTATATAATCAGCAAGCATTGTACAAACATGGTCATTGTTATGAATTTGATTGCAAATACCAGCTAGTATATTAGACATGCCATATTAAAAAAAAAAAGCCAATGATTTTAATTTGGGACTTCTGATTACACCTCTATATTGAACCCTTTAAGAATTTAGACTTTTTATAATAATGACCAGATGAACCTATATAAATGCCCCAGATATATGTGAATTTTATAATTTCCATTTCATACCCTCAATTTAGGTTTAAATAACTTTTTTACTTAGTCCCCTATAATCTTTGTGGGCCCTTATTTTTCCCATGGAAGTGTGACCAGAACCTTAATTTATGAATTTGTTATTACTCATTGCTGCTTTGGACTTGGTGGTACCCTCGGTCTTCATTGGTAATTCAGGTCAGTTTTATGGACTCAGAGGGCTCTCTCATGAAGCTGCTGGGGAAGAATACTTTGAAGCTCTTACTACCTACTCTTATTCATATCACTTAGTTGAAGTCTGAAGCTGATTTATGTACAAAGCTTTACCTGGAAATTTTAGACTTTTACCTTCTCTTACTAACCTGGGTTCCAGTCGAGAAGCAGTATTGCTATTTTCTTGACAGCACGCATAAACACATATACACACACACATACCCCTTAATTAAAATGTATACTTATTGAATCATTTACTGTCTAGAAACTGCCTTGGGGATGTACGTTAGTCTGCTAGGGCTGCCATAGCAAAGCATCACCAATTAAAAGGCTTAACCAACGGAAGTTTATTGTCTCACAGCCCCGGAGGCTGGATGTCGGAGGTCGAGGTATCAGCAGCAGCGAGGGAGGGTGTGTTCCTTGGCTGCCGCCTAGTCTGGGGGTTTTCAGGCAATCAGTGACATCCCTTGGCTTGTGGAAACTTCACCGTGATTTCTGCCTTCGCAGGACATTCTTCTTGTGTGCCTTTGTCCAAATTTCTCCTCGCTATAAGGACACCAGTCATACTGGATTGGAGGCCCATCCTGGGTCAGTATGACCCCAAATTAACTGTATCTGCAGTGATCCTACTTCCAAATAATTTCATGTTCTCAGGCACTGGTGTTAGGACTTTAGCATATGCATTTGGGGGACACAGTTCAACCCCTAAAGTATGGCTAATACCTGAAATGATCAGATGATGTTTTCATTTGGCAATTCTGGATAGGAGAGGTAGGTGGAAATAATAACAACTTACACTGAGTGGGCCTCAGAGACTAGTTAGAAAGAGAGCTGTTGTGAGATTGTCAGTTCTATCAAGTGAAAGAGTTATGGTATTTTTCTAGGTATTAAAGAAACAGTTTTCAAGTCTCTGCTCTGGCTTTTCTGACCAACTTTTTGTCAATATTGAAATAATTTCTTAATGGCTTTTGACAATAGAGGGAGAAAAAGAGACCACATTTATCAACCCACCTAACTTATTTATCTTTTAGCTTTTTATTGTGTACATTCCCAAATACCTGTAAAAGTAGTGAGAACAGGTAATAACAACAGCTAATCATAAAGACCATGTGCCCATCTTGCAGCTTCCGTAATGGTTGACTTGCCAATCTTGTTTCTCCTCTGCCTTTTTTCTTGCTGAGTTTCTCAAAGCGAATTGCAAACATCATGTAGTTTCATTTACATAATTTGTTTTTAAGAGACATAAATATAGCATACTATACTTCGTCACTATTAACATTAAGAGAAATGTAAAACTATTCCATAACATTACAGACTGCCCTGGTTTTTACATAACTAATCAAAGGAGAAAAATAGTGGGAGATGGGGAGGTTAGAGGGGGGAGGAACAGGGAGAGAGGTATGTGAGAGATACCTAGTCCTTTCCATGCATTTCTCCTTAACCAGATCCTGAGACCCTAAAGGCAGAAATGGTGTCGGGTCTGTACCCTGCACCACCCCTGTACCCTCACGTTTCGTAGCGTATGGGTGTATGGTAGGGGCTCAATAAATATTTGCCCAGTAATTGAGTGAATAAGAGAAGGAATGACATTCTCCAAAAGTCTTGCATGGAAAGGTACATAGACGCACTTAGAAAAGCGTATATACGTATTTAGTTACAGAGTCAGGAAAAAGAGGTCCTCTTTTAGTGACATCGCTGCATGTGTCTCCAGAGCAGTTCCTCTGACTCAGTCCCCATATGGCATTTTTATAACCCTAGTAAGAAACAGATTTATTTCTGCCCAGTGTTTACCACCGGCTAGATGGAATGAGATGCTAAGCCAGAGGTCTCGTCTACACCACCAGGTTCAGCCTTCATTTGCATTGAGCGAACACTGAAACAGTGTTTTTAGCACCTTCCATCCTCCAGGAATCTTGGAGCTGCAGTTTCTTTGCCTGCCATTCTCAGAAGCTTCGGGGTGCTCTGTATAGCACGTGGCATACAGTTTGCTGGAAGAGGAGCAAATAGTCACAGGTGTTCATGTTGTAGACAGGCCAGTGTCCTTAGATAGGAGTGACCCCCAGCCCAGAAAACAAACCCTGTTCTACTAGAGTGAGGAGGCTTAGACCGGGGTGGGTGAGGTGGGGAGAAAGCAAAGTTTACAGTTCTAGAGCCCAGTTCAACTTCCTGATGCTTTGCAAGTCCCTCACAAACCCCAGTTCAAGTCATCGCAGGCTGAAAAATAAGACTTAAAAATAATGCAGTGAGAGTGATGTAACTGTGGACTTTGGGTGATTACAGTGTGCCGGTGTAGGTTTATCAGTTGTAACAAATGCAAAACTCTGGGGAGGCTGTTGACTATGGGGGGGCAGTGCATGTGTGTGAGCAGGGAGTATACGTGTACCGTCTGTACCGTCCACGCAATTTGGCTGTGAATCTTAAACTGCTGTAAAAAAGAAAATGAAGTCTTTAAAAAATTATATTGCAGAGGGAAGTCTGATATTATGGGCTTGACAAACCCTTCTGTTGAAGGTGTGCAATATATTTTTTTAGGGTCAAACTACATAAACCCAAAATGCACACAGGGTTGTAGGTCTTCACACGCGGAGCTCATGTTACCAAGTTACGATGGCTTTATGCCCTTAAGGACATAAAAGGAAAGGTGGTTTCTTCAGGTGATTTCTAAATCAGCACAGAAACACTGTAGGATTTGAGCTTAAAAATCAAACCTTAGGGTTTTCCTTCAAACACGTTGGTGTGATGTGTCATAAACTTATTTTTAAGGCATTTTGTTTTTGTTTCCATAAAACAGGTTGGTCTTTATACTACAGTTACTCAAGGCATTAAGATTTTATTACTGTGTATTGTTAGTTGATATCAGAAAAATCAATTTCATTTCAGTTCTGGGTTGAAGAATATGAGAATAAGTTGAACTGAGCAAAAGAAAGGAGACTGTTTAGCAATGACCTACTGGCATTATCTCCGTTCTTCCAGGTGTGTGGTTTTGGGGCCATAATGGGCCAGTGATCATCAAAGTTTATCTTAAAATATTTTCTGCCCTCAGCCCCAGGCCTCAGCTCTCTCACCTCCCAGACCACCTCCACCTTTCCACCATAAGCCACAAATTGGGTGTCCCTGGGACTCCCCCTGCTACCTGGAGTCCTCATTCACCATGTTGCCTTTAGCTTTCAATCATACAGATGCCTCCAAAACCTGGTGTGCAGTTTCCAGCTGCCTTTAGACCTCTAATCTTGATGTTCCCCTTGTTCGTCTGACATAGTTATCTGGGAGACCTACCAGCACTTTATACTCAACTTGTCTAAAACTAAAACCCCAGTTTATACAACACAAAGAATAGTTTCACCTCCTCGGCCTGTGCAACTCCTGTGGACAGTTTCCCTAGGCTGCAAGTGCCCAAGACTAAGTTAATTCCTTCTTACCTCCTGGTCTTTCCTTCATTTCCCGCACCCTGCCGCTCTTGCTTTATCATTTAGGATTCTTTCTGTTGCACATACAGAAAAGTCAGACCAAACTTGCATAAATAATAAAATGCATGTGTGATATGAGCTTGTGTGTTCAGGACTATTAACTTATGTGACATATATTAAGGTGTGGGTATATGTGGAGAAAATGACATTTTAAAAGGGTATTTGATGGTTCCCATAACTGAAAAGTCGAGCTGACCACTATGCCAGGGTGGAGATCTGGTTTCTCTCTCCTCTCTCTCTCTCTCTCTCTCTCTCTCTCTCTCTCTCTCTCTCTGTCTCTCTCTCTCTCTGTCTCATGTCTTCTGTGCTCTTAGCCCCACCTTAAGGCTCCCCTCTTGGTTCCACGATGGTGACACTGCTTGTGCGCTTGCTCTGGCTGATAACCTGGGGCCGCCTTTGATTCCCCTTCCCGTCGTACCTCACACTTAATCCCTCAGCTTCAAAGTATATCTCAGATCCGACCAGGAAGGAATGCAGAAAGGAAGCATCAGTCAGATGCGGTGACATTAGAGAAAGGGGAGTTGAGAAAATATTAACGATGATTCTCCTGGGGAAGAGGAGGCGAGGGGTGCCTGGACAGAAGTGGGAATACTGGGGTTTGGGGGAGAGTTTAATGCGAGTAGGTATCCAAATGCTTGGAAGCAGGATCAGTGTGCTGCCGGAAGAATGGCACTCCTGATATTATGTCATAAAGCACATCGATTTGATTTGTTTTTATACAACTTTAATGTGTATCCCACAAGAAGAATGTTTTCACTCTTGCACATCTGAAACCAATAATTTTCTTTTAACATGCAAATATAATATAAGCTCCACTTTTCATTACTTTCCCTACAAAGCTGAAAGCAGTTCACTTGCCTTAGAGATTTTCATTCTCATTGTATTCTGATGTGACGTTACCTTTCATTAATCCCTTCCAGCTAAGCAAAATTTAATTAAAACCATCTCACATGATGGCAACCATTTAAGCATTTTAAAAAGGAACTCTTGGAAGCTCAGCTACTAGTCTTCTGTTCTAAACAAAGTTGAACTATTAAATTTAGTATGTTCTTTCTTGTATTCAGGATTTGTTACATAATGACTTTTACCTATTAATTTTGAATAACAGGTAACTTTTATGCATATAGTAGTTTCCATTTATCCATAGGGAGGGGATGTGTTCCTAGACTCCCAAGGGATACCTAAAACCTTGAATAGTACTAAATGCTGCATACATATAGTATGTTTTTTTCTTATGCATACATACCTATGATAAAGTTTCATTTATACAGTAGGCATAGTAAGAGATTAACAGCCATAATTAATAAAGACCAATTATAACAATATACTCCAATAAAAGTTATGTGAATGTGGCCTCTCAAAATATCTTACTGTAATGTACTCATCCTTCTCGTGGTGATATGAGATGATAAAATGCCTTCTTAAGTCAAGAACTTTCTCCTTCTCACTTAAAGGAAACACTCTATGGCTTCTCTTTGGCATATCTGAATTGCCAGCACTTTGGGTCACTATTAACTACAATAAGGGTGACTTGAACACAAGTACTGCAACACTTTGACAGCTGATCTGATAACCCAGATGGCTACTGAGTGAATAATGAGCAGGGAACGTCTACAGCTGGACGGAGCAGCACAGCACAAGCTTTCATCATGCTGACTCGGAGCAGAGCACAGTTTAAGAGTTACCCATTGTTCATTTTCGAAGTTTTTCATTTAATATTTTCAGAGCGTGGTTGACTGTAGGTAACAAACCATGGGTACAGGGGTGGGGGACATGACTATGACCTGAGTTTTAAATAATATGGGTCTGAGCCTCGATGGTGAAAGGAGATTATTTTTTAAAGAGAAGTGGAAAATGATACATGAGTGTGCAGTTCTTCCAGTCAATGAATGTGGCAGCCCCTGTCACATGCACCTGGGACTACCCCATTTTACAGGCAGATTAAGTGGCCAGATGTCCCAGGAGAATCGCCGGGTCCTCAGGTAGTCCTATGTTTGGTTTTTTGAGATATAGCCATACTCTTTTTTCCACAGCAGCTGCACCATTCTGTGTTCTCAACAGCAGTGTTCAAGGGCACCAATTTCTCTTCACCCTTGACATCACTGGGTATTTTTTCTTCTTTCCTCTTAATAACAGCTCGCCTGGTAGGCATGAAGTGGTGATTAATCACCTTTAAGTTCTCTCTCCTGTGGCAGCCGTAGCTGCGCCTTCTTGATGGGTGTGCGACCCATGGCGGTGGCGGGTCCAAAGGAAGAATCTGACTCTCTGAGCAGGAATCTCTTAGCTGCAGCTGATTCCCTTATGTGTAGCATCAGTTGCCCCCAGTAAAGCTCTGTGCATGAAGGCAATATGGAAAATGCCTCTGCGCTTACCCTTTCCCCAAGGCCACTCCGGGGAGCATTGTTCAGCACCAAGAGCCCCATGTCATCCATCTGTGTGACGACGCCATTTGACACAAACAAAGCGCTCAGGCCACCCAGGTGTGTCTAATGGGCCAAAACTCACTGTAGTTAAGCGAGCTCTTATCAGATCCATGGGGGAGGGGAGTGTCAGAAGGGAGTGGTGTTTCTCGTGCGCTGGGTGTTTGGCTGTCCACCTGCCCTTTGCTGAGCTTTGTTCTCTTTAAACTAATGAGCACAACTGAGCACCACCATTGATATCAACATGGCAACATCACAACACACCTGCTATTCTTTTTTTGGTATTTTTATGAATTCTTGAGCCAAACATAGGTGACGATTTTGTTCTGTCCTTGAAACATACCTCTGACAGACGGCCAAAACTCTCCTTAATTTCCATTTCGTTTACTTCCGTGAGCAAGGTTCGTGGGCGACATGGGCCAGTAGACCGAGCAGTCTCGATTTTAAAGCCACGTAACATTAAGAAGTGTGATTAGGCCAAGACTGTGGTCTTTATCGTTTTTGTCCTCCCTCATCATTTGCTTAGGGTGGTTTGTGCATTTCTTGTATCAGCCATCACTGCTGGGCAGCATAAACATATCACATTGAGGATTAGAGGACAGCGATTTTGTGCTTAGAAAATAATTGAATGATGATTTACTTTCTGACTTTAACCTGCATGACAGCTTCCTATTTTAAAACCTTTCGTTTGGTTAGACAAGCAGAGGGGCCCCACCGTCTCTGAACGGGAGGCTCCACCTCAGAGTCTGATTGGCCAGCCTGTATGTGCAGAAGCAAAGACTTCCTAAAGGGCCAGCAGTATAGCTCCAGGACCAAGCATGGAGCAGAAGGACTCCATTGTGACTTACGTCTGCATGTCTTTCAACTGTGCGGCTGCTGTCCCATTGTTGCCTTCCTCCTAGCCGAGGCCAGGCAACTATTTATCGAAAGCATGCTCTGTGACAGAGACCACCTTATTCCCTCGCCTGCTCCCCAGGTCCTCTTGCTCCCCGTAACATGGTGAGATGAAGGCCTTTAGAACTCCAAAGTAGAAAGGATAAAAACAATAGCTCCTAATTTTCAGCCTGAGGAAAGTCTGTGCTGTCCAATCTCCAGGTCAACCCAATGCGTTCTCTTGCTTTGTAAAGCCTTTCCCTCATTTTCCAATGACAGTAGCAAGACTTCTCAAATGTTCGCCTCATGTTCTCTTACAAAATACACATTATGCAATTCAGTTTGGAACCTGAAACCAAAGGTCAAGGCCAGCCATCAGTAATTTTGGAATCTCTGGCCCTTGCTTTGTTTTCTGGGACAGCCTTTCCCTGGCCAGTGTTGGAGTCAGCCAGTATCAGGGAGCGCCTCCTCCCTACTCCCCTCCCTGGAAGTCGGGGTGAGGGGAGGGCTACCCCAGCTTTCTCTCCTTAGTCACTGAGGCATAGGCGTGGGCTGTGTCTTCCTTTGAAGACCATCCGTTCTGAATCTTCAGTCTTTGGACAGGCCTACAGGGTCTGTCCTTCAGGTAGCTCATGTCTAAATGGCTCCCTGGAGAGACACGGCCCTTCTCCCCACGTCCTGTTGGATATTCAGGCACTGCTGGATCTGCAACTGCCGTCTAAAGCCACCGGCTCTGAGGCAGGCTGGGAAGAGGTATTTTGGGGGTGGGGGTGGGGCTTCTTGCCGCCTTGTAAATTATATTGTGCATTGAGGACCCGGTTATTCTTTCCATAAAATTGGATATAAGATTTTTTTTTTTGAGGCATATAATAGAAACAGTATGGAGACATGTAATTGCATGGATGGATAAGTGGGAGTACAAAGGACAGATACAAAAAACAAACTGTCCTTCCAAAGGGATTTGATAAATACAGGTTTTCTTAATAAATGCAGAGATGGATTAAAAAAGAGAGAGACGAAAGACCCCGCATGTCTGAACAATTAAGTAGGGTATCAGAATGTTTATTTTCCCTTTAAAACACCGTATCTATAACCCACGAGGGCGGCAGAGCAGTGAGGCTCCGGCGAGCCTCTTACTCTAGTGACCTCTCCTCCTAGTTCCAGGGCGTGAACGACGACTCCGTGCCTGGGGAGAGGGGGCTGGGGAGAGTCGTTGGTGCCCTCTCAGCGCTGCCATGTTGCCCATCCTTGGAGTGCTGCAGCGCCCGTGCTTTTAGCAGGAACACAGTGGAAAGGCCCTCACCTCAGGGTCTGAGGGAAACTCTCCTCTGTGGTTCACGCCCACCTCCCCTGACCCTGACTGTGCATGGTGGATGGGTGTGACGGACAGGGAACCAGAACCCCTCACCCCTGCTCCTAAAGGGATGTCCTTTTACGAGATCTTCAATTGTCATGTTCCTGGCGGTGGTTCCCCACAGGTCCAGCTCCTGTGCTCGATGCCACACCTGCGTTTTCTTTCTTTTTTTTAATGTACTTGTACAATAACATTGTATTATGACCACCTTAAAAGATAACTATTTAAAAAGAAAAAAAAACAACCCTTATCCTACTTTTCTGACTTGTCATACCCACATCTTCATCCTCTGGGCTTCGTCCATTCTCCCTCTCCCTCTCTCTCCCTCTCTCTCCCTTTCTCTCCCCCCTCCCTCTCCCCCCCACCCCCCGCCAATCTCTCTCATTATATAATGGCAAGTAGACAGAAACAAGAAGGTGTGAGAGCGTCTCCAGCCTTTTCTTATTTCAAATGTCTGTTCTCTGTAGACAGGGTCTGTGTCTTAATGAGTTTCTCAAGTTCAGAAGTTTGCTAAGGAACTTCTGTAATCCACGTTTAGGGATACCTATATATTATTTATAGTTGTAAACTCTTTATAGTTTGTCACCTACAGGGTGTAACATTTATAAACATTTATATGAGCATGATTGTGTTGGTGTAGGACAGTGCAGAGTACTTTAAATTTTGATTCTTGGTTTATACCATGAGAAACTGTCTTACAATCCCCGACCCTCTCACCTTCAACTGCGAAGAAAGGGAATTACAGTTCAGGTCTCCTCGGGCCCTGTCAGTGTGGGCACTCTGTGATTCTATTATCCGAGAATCTAAGCAATACCAAATGATGCTGAATCTTGAATGAAATGCCTTCTGATTGCTGGCTAAGATTCTTTTTGTAGTGAAATTAAATTGACTTCTGACAGTAAGTAGCCCTTTTGGAAAACGACACTTGTGTACTAAGTCTAGTTTATTCTAATTTTGACTTTTTTTTTTCTCTCCACCAGTTTGCTGTTTTGTGGTTCACAAGAGGTGCCATGAATTTGTTACTTTTTCTTGTCCGGGTGCGGATAAGGGACCCGACACTGATGTAAGTAGTTTGGAAACTTGTTTGGAGTCAATGAAGATTTGAGTTTAACTGTTTTAAATGTCTGTACAACTATTGTTTGGGCCTGTACTATTGATGAAAAGACTTATCAGTTGGCCTGGTACTGTATGGCTTTACCAGTGACAGACAGACGTGTAGTCCTTCTGAGCCCTGTCAGGACCATCTCGGGGTCAGAGGAGAATCCCTTGTTGACTGGCCCTCCTCAGTCTTCCGCTGTGGACAGCCACATGGACTGAATCCCCCGAATGTACAGGACTAGCTTTCCCAAACACAGGGAGGTGCTTTCCCAAAGAAGCTGACAAATTTTACAATCAACATAAATCACCCTTCAGTTTATTAACTAACCGATCTGTCACAGCTTCTGGCCACTATAACAGACTATTTCTAGTTTGCTTCAGGAGATCCTTGCTGCCTTCTCATTCTGTATTATAAACAGGTTTAAATAGGCTAACATCTGTTTCACTGAGCAGACGGTCCCTGAGGTTGCCCACGGGTGAACACGTAATTTCGTGTATTTGCCTGTAATTCTGCTGATCTCTGTGGAGCATCTCTGGGGCAGCTCTGTGGCAGCGGAAAACAGGATCAGCCAAGCAGAGTGGGATTTAGGAGGCAAGGGAAATACCGGCGTCAGAAACACAGGGTGGGGCAAAAGCAGGTTTACAGTTATTGGCGTGGAAAGTCATACGACAAATTAATAAATAATAATACAAGAATAAACTCTGTGTTTCACACACTCACAACTAGAAATCTGTTTTCCCCACCCTGTATTTGGAGCGGAAAGAAACACGGTTTGTTTCCACGGAAAGTAATATTTTAACTGAAAAAAATTTTTTGCGGGGGAGGCCTGAAGAGCAGGCATTTCTATTCTGAGTTGCTTTCGCCAGATCACTTGAGTCACTGATACTTAAATTATGTGCTTCAAGTGATTTCTACCCTCAGCATTCATTCCCATCAGGAAACTGATTTCACAGCGGTATTTGCGGTAGAGGCCGGGCTGAATTCTCCCCTCCCGGAAGACAGCACAGCCACGGGGAGCTCAGAGCAATTCAGCTTTGCATTTTTTAACACATGTAATGAAGGAACGTACCAGGGGACCCTTGGCATGTGGAAACATGCTGTGTCTTGGTTCAGATGCTGGTGGAGGTAGCGTAGAGTGGGTGCCTTGGCTCTGAGCCACCACTGTCCCGCAGAGACTCACAGAATGTGGGAGCCAAAGGGACCCTCCGAGATGATCTTGTTTTATATCCTCATGGACTGGGAAGCCCAGTCCGCAGATGTCGAGTGACTCATCCATGTATGAAAAAGCTATGTGGTATCACCTACCCACCCTTTTCCATACTCCCGTTCCTCGTCTCCATTTGAGGCATTTTAGAGATAAAAATGGATCCAAATGAAGAACGAGCACCCTATGGTGGTCCTTTCACCTCCTTGATTGTTGTTCTCAACTCCATCTTCCATTTGAGCTTTGCTCATTTCTCTTCTGCCTTCTCTCATATCAGCCCCATCAGGAATGGGGTGGGGGGAGGGCTGGGCTCTGCAAATTATAGGGCTGTAAACAGCTTTTACCTGACCCCTTCCTCGTGCTCCTTCCTCCTTCCACCTCTTTATTCTTTCATTTAAATACGCTTTATTGTGTTCTTAATATGCGGGTAGATAGACATTAAAATATTTCTAATTAAAATAGGATGCAGGTTCTCTGAGTGCATTTACCTGAGGGTCCTACTCTAGGTGGTCAGAAAGCTTCCCCAAGAAAATGTCATTTAAACCAAGCTTCAAGAATAAGTGGGGGATGGGCAGCAAAAGGGAGTTTTTGCGTGTGCACATGTGCACGTGTGCTGGGGCGTACGGAGCCCTGTAAAACACTCCTTCTGGCAGAGGACAGATCAGGTGAGAACCCCCTGATGTGGGGAGGAGTTTCAGGTATGAATGAACCTCAGCAGGCGGAGTGTCAGATGTCTGGTCTAGCATTTTGAACACAGTCTCAGGCATAGTGGGGCCCCAGGGAAAAGTTTTAACTTGGGAATGATGTGATCCTCTTTTGCCTCTTACGAAGGTGGCTGTGGTTGCCTGGTAGAAAATGAGGTGGATAGGAAGTCGGCTCTGCACAGGCGAAGATGGGGACACTTCAGCACATGGAGAACCAGCAGAGAGGCCCCTGCTCTCTGAGGCTAGAAGATGGGAGCTTGGAGCAGGGGGAGGCAGCGGGGATGGGCGGAGTGAGCGCATTCAGGGTACGCCGAGGTGCCTGCCTAATCGGCAGTTCTTGGCCATTGTGGGACCAGGGAGATGGAGATGCCGAAAAAGACTTCCAGGTCTCTGGCCCAAAGGGAGAGCATCTTTGAGGCTGGGGGGTAAATCAGACCAAGGATTCGACCTGGACGTGTTCCATTCGAGAAACTGGACATCAAGAAGTGAATGTAGGAGTGGAGGTGAGAAGTAGGGTGTGTCCTGAAGATAAAGGTTTGTTTTTTTTTTAAGCATCATCTTGCTTAGACAGAGAATGTGGAGCAAAAAGAAAAGAGATCAGGGCTCAGGAGAGAGCTCTGAGAACTCTGGCACACTGGATGGGAGAGGAAGGGCGGGGAGGTAGGAGGAAATAAATCCGGGAGTGTGATACCGATTTAATGATTTCCTGAAGTGGCCATAGGCCAAGTCTCTGATCATGTCTTTGATTCTCTTATGAATTCACTGTGAGTTTTTGATTTTGCACCTGGATAGGTACCATACATCCCAGTGTGCACCGGATGATCTTGTTGACAAGGGAAAGTCTTGGTTTGTGACTGCTAGAGATCAGTTCATGCTGTTAATTGTTTTTGGCGACCTCTTCCACACTCAGAAATTTTATGCTGTTTGGATGATTGCTCTGTGGTCCCCTTACTGCTGGAGCCCAGGGCCAAACAGGAAGCCTTAGCGAAGATGTGCTTGGCTTGAAATGTCATGGGAGGCGCACCTGTGATCTGACATCCAGCTGAGGTCTGTTCCCGTTCATTTCGTGTTGACTTGCTGTAGGTACTGAGCCTCGCGTTTTAAAATCCTTGAAAGTAAAGGTAATAAGAGATGAACTTTTTTTTTTTAATACGAGGGAAGAAGAAGTACACGAGATGTTTAAAAGAATCATTGAGTCTTGTCTGTACGATTCAGAAAGAATTGTGTGTTCTCTTCCAAGGAGGAAATTTTGGTCCTTGGGGTTAAGGGGCCTGTGATTAGATTTTCTGCAGCCATAGCACAAGAAGTGTGTTCTTTTATGCAGGACAATTTTATTATTTTACTAATGTGCAAAATGAACGGTACCGGGAAGTAGTTGGCAAAGCAGGAAGGTTTCATGGCACAGAGCTGAGCTGAAATGGTAGGAATTTTCTTGTTTCATCCTTTTTTCCAACAAGTTTAAAATCACAGAATTAAAGAGCTGGAAGGGTGTTAAGGGCAAGAGAGAGGGGCCCCTGGCCTGGTCATGAGCAGAGCATGTTGGCCTCTACCCCCAGTGGAATCATTGAAAGTTCTGTTCAGATGTTCAGAAAAGTTCTAAGGACATGAGAAAGACCCATTAAAAGAGCTGAAGGATCAGGGAAAAAGAAATACAGGGCAAAAGTAGGTTTATAGTTGTGAGTACAGGAAACACTGAGTTTATTCTTATATTATTATTTATTATTATTTTCCATACGAACAACTGTAAACCTACTTTTGCCCCACCCTATGTAATGTAAGAGAAAAAATTACCTCAAACATATTTCCCCCTGAAAATTTGAAATTCATCAATTAAGATTCTCTCTCACACCACGGCGAATGCTTAAGACGCCCAGTTTGCGTGAGGCTTCACAGGGCCTTCGCTGAGCTCAGCAGGCTCCGAGTGTTCGCAGGCGGGAAGGACCAGCCTAGCGAAGCCCACGAGCACTGCCCCTGCTCTGCCATCTCCCAGGCGAAAGGGAGGGAAAAGCACTGAAAAATAAGAGCAGAGCCCAGATTACCATGATCAGGTAGGAAGAGAATTAAACATTGTTTTAAAGAGAGATAATCTTCAAGACTCAAAGAGCGGTCCTGTTGAACAGGTAGGGAAGTACGGGGACACCGTGGCGGAGAAAGGGCTTCTGGATGCAGTGGCTGGACCCCCCGAATCAGGCCGGCTCCGGAGCCCACCCGCTCCTTCCAGGTGGCCAGTGCTCTGTCAGACATTCGCTACCGCCGCATCTAGAGGAAAGCCAAGGCTTCTGAGACTCTTAAGTACAACCCTGTGCACACCAAGTAGCAAGGGAAAACGAAAGACTTGAAAAACCTACCCTGGCTGGTGCGGCTCAGTGGATTGAGTGCCGGACTGTGAAGCAAAGGGTCGCTGGTTCTATTCCCAGTTGGGCACATACCTGGGTTGCAAGCCAGGTCCCCGGTTGGGGGTGCATGAGAGGCAACCACACATTCATGCTTCTCCCCCTCTCTTTCTCCTTCCCTTCCCCTCTCTCTAAAAATAAATAAAAGCACTTAAAAAAAAAACAAACGACTTTTGAAGAACCTAACATTAAAGGTTAACTCACTCACTGGCTCCATGCATCCTTAGAGCCAAGAATCACAAATTCGAAAGAAGGGGATGGACGTGGCTCACAGAACAGGCAGAGCTCTTCCTGTTTGGTGTTGGAAAGGCACTTGAGAGGGTGCAGAATTTGTGTCTCCAGGTGTGCGGCCCCAGCATCCCCAACCCCACATCCCACATTTTATATGATAACAGAGAAACAAGACAAAACCAGTCCATGTGTAGAAGTAGTTCTTCCCCACCTCCCTCCCCGGCCCCCCAAGTTAGGACATGAACTAGGACATGGTGCACAGATAGACAGGGAATGTCACCTTGCTTGGCTTTGAGGGGTGGGGGTAGTGAACGTGACTTTGCTCTGGCCATGGAGGGGTGAGAAGGTGGACTGGGGAGGGGTTCGAGGGGCCAGCTCTGTCTGAGACTTCCCTTTGCTATCTAAAATTTTAACTTGCCAGCCTTTTGGTCCTTCAGTCTGGAACTCCTCCCTGTTCTTAGAATAATCTCCATTCAGTGTAATTATGTTTGTTCATGAAGCCTACCTTGCTAGAGGGAAAACAGGTTACTCGGGTCCTTCCAGTATGTATGCCTGTGCGTATATCTGTGCGTACAGCATTAGTACAGTAAATCATTTTCTTCCATAGTTTTTCTCTGTGTGCCTTAAGTGAGAAAAGCTGCCAAGTGGCCCCTTCAGAGAATTGTACCAACCTCAGTCATGCTCTTAAAGCCATAATGTGTGCATATTCACACCCTCCCCAACCTTTTGATATGTAAAGTTGTAGGGAGAGAAAAGTTCTTATGTGACATGTATAAAATGACACAAATGCTAAACAGGTATTTAACCATTGTCTCGGGCACATTTACTCTGCGCATTAGACATGTGGATGTTTGAGGAAGTGAAAGCAGAGAAGGTAGTGATCCGTTACGAGCCTTGAAGCACTTGGAGGTAATAAGCTTCCCTTGCATTTTTGTTTGCATTTTTGTTTAACCATTCATTTTTGGGTTTTTTTCCCCTTTTACATTTGCACTAGTGCCTACGGCTTATCTGGGGGGAAATTTGTCATGTAAAACTTTGTACTTCTTACACCTGTGCCATACAATTGTGCAGAATTCAGGTAACTTAAAAATAGCTTCTTGGGTCATCAGTGTGCCTCACCTGGGAGATGGCCGACACCCATACAGGTGGTGTCACACGTTAGCTGGTGCCTCCCAGAATAAGGGCACACGTGCAGTTAACAGGTTAAAGGCAGGGAAGCTTGCTTCTGACCTGGGTACAGCTTCAAGCCTGCGAAGATCGTAAAACTGAGCCGTTTGAAGCTGAAAGCATTGACTATAAACAGAACCAAAAATAGAAACGATTGAGTAAATTGCCACAAAGCAAAAGTGCTATCTGGTATGAAGCTGGACTCCGTGGAGGGATGCATGTCCAGAAAGCCAAATTGCTTTCTGTTCTTGACGATGGTCTTGAGAATTCTCTGCTCGCAAGTTCTTTTCAGTGTCTTAGAAACAGATTGAATAAAGAAAGGCTGCTCTGTTGTTTAAAATTCAACATTTCAAAGCTTCATTTATAACAAAACTCGAAACATTTAAAACCAATCTAGAAATAAATTTAATTAGCAAATCTGTTTTCTCAAAATGTGCTTTTTCATTTACTATGGAAATCAGACAATTTTGTGAGCAAACCCAGTTGTACCTGAAAGATTTTTATATGATTGAACTGACAAAGTAAAGTGAGACTTGTAAAAGGTGCCAGTGCTAACAGTAGCATTTGGAATTCATCAGAGGAAGCCCAGAAGGGTCCTGGAGTGGGAACTGGGTGTCCTGCCTCACCAGTTCACTGCAAACCTTTCCAGACCTTGGTTTTCTTCTATAAATATGGAGAGTAAACTTCCTGGTCTTTAAAGTTGTTTTTTAGCCCTAAGTTCTATTCCATCACTAAATATTTATTAAGGGCTTTATGCTGTGAAGATACGAAGGTGAATTCAGTTTCATTTCTGCCCTCCCAATACATTCTCTTACATCACATGGATGACCCGAGTACGCAAATAATTACATTATAAGATTGCATCTGATAGTTGCATAGGAGAAGAAATAAAATGCTGTTAAGCAGAGGGGGAGAGAGCATCTAATGGGAGGATGAGGGAAGGCTACCTGAAGGAGGTGACGTTTTCAGATGGATTGCAGTTCCTTTCAAGATTTTCTTTTACAAACCAGCATTTTCATGTTTCACTGCTGGCCTAAGGGAGTTGCATGTCTTGCCAAATGCTGCTATCCAGTGGCACACAAACTTAGGTGACATGTATTTGTAAGAAGCCTGGTGAAAAGAACACCTGCCAGAGTAATCAGAGTGTTCTGCCCATCCTGGGGGCTCACCCTTACATACCCCCCTGAGGAAGCCCTTGCCAGGTCCTGGGATCCCCCCCACACTCACCCACAGGTGGCATTCCTCACGTGACGTGATGCCATGGGAAACCTTAAAAACAAGTTATTTCAGGGAAATAAACCTAACAAGTAATCCCTGTGCTAACTCTGATCCTTGGTGGGTGGATTCTTTTCTGTACCAGATTCACAGCAACAGAAGCATTTCCTACAAGGGAAGGGATTCCCGCTGCTTTTGTGCCAGTTAATCTAGCTGGGAATTAAAAGGACGCCCCTCACCTGCAGTTCTGATGAGAACTATAGGAGGCAGCTGGGCAGTGGAACGTCTGTTCTCTCCACCTCCCAAGATCTGGCCAGTGAGAGAGGGCATGTGTGTGATGACAGAGTGCCTCATATTTTAGCCAAAGACCTGTTTTCAGGGGATCCTGGGGGCTTTCCAGCTTAATCCAACCGTTTAAATTGTCACTGCTCAAACATCTTTGGAACTCCACTCTTAGAATGGCATAGAAGGACAGTAGCACATTCTTTTCAAAATCTCCACTCTTGGCAAGTTGTTAACCTTTGAAAGTGTTGTTTGGGAAAGCAGCCAAAAGTCTAGGGGAGCCAGATGGGAAAAGGGGAGTGATTAAGGTGGGTAGTACTGTCATGGGTCCAAAAGGAGGTAAGCAGGTTAGGTAGAAAATTATTTTTCTTATGAAAGGTATGCACTGTCTCTGACATCAGGTTGGAAGGAGACTGTGTGTGTGTGTGAAGGGCCGGAGCACAGAGGAATCACCATGTAATCTCTCAGGGGCACTCCTTGTTAATACCTGTGTGGGTTTTTTTTTTTTTTTTTTTATTGTTGCATTGCTTAATGATTACACCTACACAGTGAATTCTTCGTGAGCAGATCCTGTGTCTTTTCCCTTTAAAAGCCAAGAGCCCAGTGTATAACCTGGCACAGAAAAAATAGTGTTGAACCAAAGAGAATGAGGGGATGAAGGTCTGTTAACCTAATTTGATCACCAGTTGTTTTCATCTGGTCTCCAGTTACTTGAATAGTTTTGGCTGTATGTGAGACAGTTACTGACCCGACCCAGCACGTAGGAATGGATGTCTTGTCATTATGATGGCGCCTTGCAGGGGTCGGGGAGCCTCAGCTGATGGGCTTTCCTGCTTTAGCCATTTGAAACCATTGTCTTAATTCTTTGGATTTTAGTTTTAAAAATGGTGCATCTGGGCAATAGCCTTTGGACAGGTTGAGATCAAAATCAGTAGGATGGTTTCCTTATTTATCTTTCCTGACCTATCCAAGTGACTTAGGAATATCAGACAGTTGATGATGTTCAAACGACCCGAATAGCCTGTGCCTGAGAACCGTTGCAGGCAGTCGGGGGGGCGGGGGGGGGGGCCGGGCGGTCACTGGTATGCAAATCATTGGGAACCCCAAGCTAGAAGTCGCTGCATCTTTATGACGTTATCTGACATATTTAGCATCCCTTATGCCTGGTGCTCCTCCTGCATTTATTCATTATATTTTATTAAACATTTCTTGAGCATTTATTCTGTCCGGGGCTATGAGATGCAAAGGTTAAAAAAACATGGTCCTTGTCTTCAAGCAGTTTATCCTTAGTGGGAAGTCATACATATGAATAAACATTGTTTTCATTCATATAATTACTTCAGATAAAAACGTAAATGCACAAGGCATATATTATTGTTCCCATTGTACGATTGTGAAAATCAAGGGTCAGGGATGCTTAAGCGACTTGCTGGGCTCCTGTAATAAAGGGCTGTTGAGCTTTAAAGCAGGTCTCGCCACTTGCAAGCTGGCTCTCATAGTAACGTGGTCGATCAGCAAAGCCAACTTAAGGGGCAGTTTTTCTGCCTACGAAGGCTCTATTTTTGTGGACAGAGTCTGGGGTCAATGTGACTAGGAGAAATCTTAAAACAATAAGAGATTTGAAATGGTGGAACCCTGAAATATTAACAATAAAAGCACTCACAAGCAAGACCAACCATGTTTCGTAGTTTAGACTGGAGCACGCTGGGTTGATGGGACCAGGTGAGAGTCTGGAGCAGTTTGGAGACTTTGTTTGGATTTTTCTCAAGAAGGCAGAAGGTAGGACTTCCCAGGACACACTGGGCTTCTGGAAAGAATCGTTTCAGGTGGCTTCACCCAAAGCTGAAGACCAGCCCAGATAGCTTCTGGGCTCATGGCGCAGGCTTATTCCTGCATCCGAGTGAGTTGCTTTTCTACAAACTAACGTACAAGTCCCATTCAATTAGCTGGCACCTTCCTCACCTCGGCTGTTTTGTGTTTCTGCTACTTAATGAATTTCCAGCAGGAGACTCAGAAACAGTCTATGGACAAAAAGAAAGACATTTCTAGGGGCTAGGAGAGGAAGAAAGGTGTACTGAGGATATTCTAGCTAGTGTTATCACTGTGACATTTATTTGCTTACGGTGAGACCAAGGACAAAAAGAACATTCCTAACAAGCAAATGAACCCCTTACCAGGAATGCCCTTGCAGCCTTTGATTGTGGCTACAAGAGATGAAGCAAGTGGGAGAGCTCCCTCCCCCGCAGCTGCCCTGTTACGCTGTGGTGCCAGCACTGTGCGCGGACGCTGCAGATCACGGAGTCTAGTGCTCGCCAGAGAGGAGGTGGGCGGCAGGAACGTCAGCTGTCATCATCATGTTGTTGATTCATTCAGCACTTCCATTTTTATAATCCAACATGTTCCCCAAACATATATTTTGAGACCGACATGCCAAAAGGAAAAGCCAGGTTCCAAGAAGAGTGCCGTTGTCGGGATACCTGTCGCATCACCATTCGGTGTTGAGAAGCCCCGACTGTGTGAGGATCTTCCAGATGATATCCTTGATGTGGAAAGAGTGCCCAAGCTCTTTGTGTCAAGGATGTCTTGCTTGATGGGCGTCACCGATCTCCTCACCCGGGCCATTCTCTTTGCGTCTCCTCCGCTCTCTAAGCCAATGCTTACTAACCTGTACTGGGACAGTGCCAGGCCATCAGCGCTACAGTGTCCCGAGCCATCAGCCTAGTGATTAACTTGGTCGTCTCCATCTCCTTTGTCTCCTGCATCTAAGACGTTCCCAGGTTCTGTGGGCTCTGCCTCTGCCTGTCCCCTCCGTTGTCACAGCGCCCATCTCACTGATAGCCTCATCGTGTACTGTGATTTGGCCTTACTGAGCCAGACTGTCTCCTGTATGTGGCCTCCCACAGGTGCTCCAGTCGTTACACATAGATGATCGCGCTGCTCTTCTGCCTCACATCTCCCAAGGGATTTTACGGAGTCACACGAGATGACGGCCCTACCTTTTAGCCAGGGCTGTTGGCCAGGACACCTTAGTTCTCCTTCACATCGGCCTCTCCAGGAGGGCAGCACAGGCTCCTAACATGGTGCCCCGCTCTTCCTAGAGGGCAAGCCACAGTGCCCATGCACCTAACGAGCTGCTGCTGGAAACATTTCCTGGTGTCCCCTTGACCAAAGCATCACACGGCCAAGCCCGGAGTCCCTGTGAAGATGGGTTTGTCAGGGTTCTCCAGAGAAACAGAACCCGTACTTTGTGTATGTCTGTTTACCACACAGAGGGCTTTACGATAAGGAATTGGCTCATGCGACTGTGGAGGCTGGCAGGTCCCAAGATCTACAGGGGGAGCCGGCAAGCCGGAGACCCGGGACAGCCAGTAGGGCAGCTCCAGTGCAAAGCCAGCAGGCTCGAGACCCGGGAAGAGCCAGTGTTTTGGTTGGGGTCCCAAGGCATGAAAAGCCTGTGTCCCAGTTCTAAGGTCATCAGGCAGGAGGAATTCTCTCTTGCTTGGGGGAAGGTTAGCCATTTTGTTCTCTTTAGGTTTTTATTAGGGAAGGCAATCTTCTTTACTTAGTCTACTGGTTTAAATGTTAATCTTATCCAAAAAACATACACCCTCACAGAAACACCCAGAATAATGTGACCAAATGTCAGGGCATCCCCTGGTCCAGTCAGGTGGACACACAGAATTCACCACCACAGGGGGCGAATACACAGGGTGTGGATCCCGGGAGGGCTGAGTCCCTCAGGCCATTAATGTAACAATTTACCACAGGAAGACTTATTTTGATTATGTTATATTGTAATGTGTTTTTCTTTCCCCTAAATCTTATTCATCTCTATATCTCCAATGCTTTGTATGACTTCTGAGTCATAGTAAGTGATCATTAACGTTTGTTAAATGAGTGAATGAATGAAAAAGTGAAATCTTTGATCCCAAAATAGAACGCAAATGATTTCCTTGGTTTGAGTAAAATATCTGTAAAATGTTTCATGAGATTCTCTCAGAATCATTAACCAACCATTTCCTGATTATAAGTTAGTCTTTAGATAGTGAATTTCCTTATTTTTTTTAAATATCTTTTTTCCCCATGGGGGACTCCTCAGTGCTTGAAAAACACTGAAACCTAACAACGTATGTGTGATGCCCTGGAGCCGTTCTCACTCATTGTGTGACCCCTTTTAACTTGGCGAATGTGTTTTGGTTAAATGCCGATGGGAAGGAAAAAAAAAATCCATTGAAAGGAAACGATTGTTTTTGTCAACTGCATATTTTAGATTTATTATTCTTGGAGTAATTGCTAATTATACAGTTAATCTGGAGAGGTTTTAACCAATCACAATTTGAGAGGCGGAGAGCTGACAGAGCTGTAAGGACACTCCCTATGAGTCTATAGTCTTTGGTTTCTTCCCAGTTCCATCACTGCTTTTCTAGGTGCATGTCTCTTATCTACCTAACTGTGCCAGGATTAAGAATCTATGCAGAACTCCTACAGGGTGCTTGCTATTCATGCTCATGAGAAATTTGTCTTGGTATGAGATTACTTATAAAAGAATGTACTTTAAAATGCACAGATTCTAACCCGTTTTATACTAGGCGAGGGTTTTCTTTGTCTTACTGTGAACCTACCTAAGACAAATAAATTTGCCTTTCAGAAGGCACTTTACATGTTGCTTGCTCTCTGCGTTTGGCACATCCCCAGCCTGTCTTTCCCCATCTTTTTTTTTCAAGGTAGGAAGCTTTGTAGCATTAACATGGGGTAGAAATGTTGCAAACATGAGAATTTCATACTTGGAAATGATATTCTCTGTGGAGGAGGGTGATGTTTGGTTTCTAGATACTAAGATGTATCACGACTCATTTGTTCTTAAACAGGTCATTCTCCCATTAATAAAATTAATCATAAAAGACCAGGGACATGAAAAAGGAGAGGAGTTCACACAGCAGGTCTTAAAATTAGAAATGCAGGTTGTTCTCTTTAGCATTTGCTAAGTTTGAAGGATGCGCCAAGATTAAGGTAATTAATGCATTTTAATCACTTTTTTTTTCCATTACAAATCTATAATTTAGAGTCACTTAATGCTCAGAACTAGAATGGGGAAGAAAACGGTAAGTTGAAAATTTAAAAAGGAATCTCACACACATGAGGAAAACTCCTCTGTGAGTCCACGTGCCCACTCTGGATTTGGAGCCATTTACTTAAATTCAGTCATGTTGTCACGTAGTAAACTTCTCATTCAGGAACTTAATGGTGAAAGACTCCAACAAAATGACCTCTGAAAAAATACACAGTTTGCCCAGTAGCCTCCTAAGTTGCTCCTCATTTCTTCTCTTGCCTCCTACAGTTTGTTCTCTACACGGCAGCCAAAGCGGTTTTCTGCATAACCAGGCAGATTATATCATCGTATTGCTCTACCTAAATCCTTCAGTGGCTTTCTTTGATCGTTAGAATAAAATATGAACTTCTTCTCTTGGTCAGCAAGGCCCGTCATGACTGCAGCCTGGCTTCTGTCCACCTCCCTGGCCAGAACGTGCCAAGTTCATTTGCATCTCAGGGCCTTTGCATAGGTGGATTCTTCCGCATGCAGCTCATTCCCAGAGGAGGCTCATTCACAGCCCCCATCACCACCCAAACCACAGTATTTATTAGTTATTTGATTATTGTCTGTCTGTTCCACCGCCATGAAAGCAGGGACATTGTTTTACTTACTCTTCTGTTTAACCTAGAACTGGCACATAAGTGCTCAATTAATCCTTGTCAGGTTCATGAATGAATACACGTTACTCTTACGAGAGACATGAAAAATCTTACAGGGTCTTTTCTGTTTGATTTCTTCTGATAATATAACTTAAAGGAAATACCTCAGGATAAATAGAGATTTTTCCTTTTCTATGATTATGACTTCATACCATATGGTTAATAGACTGGCCATGCCAGTTAAACCTAAGGCCAACTATGTTATTGGATATATCTTCAAAAAAACCCAACAAAATATTCTTTATAGTCTTTTTTCCCCTCCAAATTTGCTTTATGTAATTAGGTAGATAAAAATTAATGAACAAAAAACCTTAAGATATATGTAATAATTTAAAAGAACCTGATAACCTAATTTCTTCCATTTTTTTTCTCAAATTCATCCTAAGTGTTTTCATCATGGGGCTCATAAGAAAAATTAACCACCATATGGGCACCGTGGTCACACATCAAGTCTTTAAGAAGTGCTTATGACACACTACCTTCCTCTGTAATGCAGGTGTGAAGAACCTTCAAGATACTTGTGTTTTGTGTGTAGAAGAGTGTTAGAGTCAAATGTTCAACTCAGTATAAAATAATAAACATTTCTGATTTGTTAGGTTGAAATTGCTTCTACTTTTGCTAATGAATGATTATTTTTAGCAGTAATATCACTGAGCTGAACAAATAAATCACCTTTGAGTACGTAAGGGAAAACAAACACATGTGAAGTGGATAAAACATTGCAACTGCATCTTTACTAGACAGTCTCTTTCGCTAACACTTGAGAGGCTCAGATTCAGTGTTCCTACATGAACTGCAAAAAAAAGATAAAGGAGAAATTCTTTCTTTTTTGAGATCACAACATTGAAGTCATGTGGTTATACAAATTCTTCATTTGTGTGCAAACCATGGCATACATTTATCTTAATTCTCCTTTGCTTACTAGACTTGTCACTCAGCTAGCAGGACTTTCCAAGAAACAGAGACTGAGGTGCACTTTGTATAACTTCCGTAACCTCAGCACTGCAACAATAGGAGGTGCCATATCCTTTTGCTATGGTTTGAGACAACAGGGAAGGAGGTCACAGGAAAGAATAAATCAAAATTGGTAAAACTGAGACACTTTCCTCAGTTCACCATGGTGCCCCTTTCATTTTTACATCAGCATCATGGTATAATTTCAAGCTTAAGAAATAAAAAAATCTTAATATTTAAAATTTACCTTGACTTTTAATTGTCACCATATTAACCAAAATAATCAGATGAAACACATAAGGAAAGGGTATTTTGTCAGTGAGACCAAAGAACCAGGGATTAGGAATTAAGATGATGCGCAAAAGTTTCCTAAAAATTCCTGAATGGCTGCTGATGTTGGGGAAGAATATGCCACATTTTAGAAACTTAGGAGGATGGTATTTTATATGAAGCCTTCATCCAGTGTTTAAATATGTAATTGTATTTGAATCTTGTTACTGCTCTAGTACATAGGAATTGTGTAAAGTGTTACACAGCCAGCTGTATATGTTTAAATTGTGTATGTTGAAGATTAGGAAAAAGATAGTGGCTGTTTTTCCTAAATGAAATAACTTTCTTCTCCCCCCGCCCCCACCCAAATTCTTTTCTGAAGTTGCAGGCATTTGGGTCAAGGCTTTATTAAAAGCTACATTTTATAACACTGGCGTGCACACACACACACACACAAACACAAGTTGTTTTAAACTTGTTTGCTCCGTTCTTTCTTTTCCCATTGGAAATGGAATTCATTGTCATTTAAAGTGTATTATTATCATTGGGGCTGGCTCTACACTTGAAAATCCATTTATTTATAACATGTTATAAGTGATCTATATGTTTGCAGCTAAGAAATGCAGAATTTAAAGTGATGTCCTAGTTTGTAAGCAAACTGAGATGTGCTACCCCTTTTCCATATATTAAAAAAAATGAGTTTATGTGTCCAGAAATCAACTCTAGTAAAGTAGGGTTTAATGCTCTTCATAATGCTAAGAATATGTGGTCTATAAAGCTCATTTAAAAATAATATCTCTGTAATCAATCTTATTTAGCTAGAACACCTAATTAGCTGCCAGATTCTGTGTATCAGCCACCCTGGATAAGTGGGATAAGTGTTAAATTTAAAACCTTCAGAATAATTTATATCTAACAACAGGATCTTAGCATCAGAAATTATGGCTTGGCTGGGTATCAGCAAGGAACAACGTTCTCTTTCCTAGGTTTCCCTCTGCAGCCACCATTTTCTCCTACTCACTCTCTGGCCGGCCAACGGGCAGTTGTTAGGTTGATTGCGATGCCTCAGTGTGATAGAATGCAGGTGGGCAGTAAGACTGGTGATTATAAAGACATGGGGAAAAGTTTGCATGATGCCTGGTGCAAATGCTTACTCTAAAGTTGTTCCTGTGATTAGTGCTGTGGCAGAATTCATGTGTGGGGAAGCAGGAACCAGAAGGGACCCCTGGAAATTGAAATCATGTGATGATAATTTGATTTTTAAGATGATTAGTGTTAGGTTATTTTTCTGGATTTAACCTGGTTGGAATAGTACCATTTTTGAAATGTTCTCAAATTTTTATTGAGGTATTTTCACCCCTCTCTAGTCCCATCTATATAATTGACACGTAGCCAAGCACCGTGCTCTCCAGGAACGTGACCTGAATGGAGCACCCCCACCCACCTGAGAATTTCTCTTTGCCCAACAGTGTGATGATGAAGCCAATTGTTGCAGGTGTTCGCACAGCTGCCTGCTAAGTATTTCAGTCTGAGGTTGGGTTCAGATACGAGCAGCAGAAAGCCTGACCAAACAGTGGCTTAAACTGAATAGGGATTTTGTCCTCCTCAGGTGACAAAATGTCTGGAGTTAGGCAGTCTTGGGCTCACACGGTGGCTCCGTGATCCCTTGAAGGACCCAGCTCCTTCTGCTTTTCCGTGCAGCAGTCTCATTGTTTCATTCTTGCCGTTGTTGCCCTACTTGTCAGCGGGCTGCTCCAGTTCCATCCCATCGTGCCCCCCGCACAAGCAGGGTAAAGGTCAAAACCACAGGCGCCGGTAAGTCTGCTCCTTTTCAAAGAACTCCTCCAGAAACCCAGTCCAACAACCTCCATTCCCATCCTATTAGCCACTCCTGCTTGGAAAAAAAAAATGTAGGCTTTTGGTTTGTTTTATTTTAGCCTGGGTATATTTCTACCCTGAACAAAATCAAGGCACCTCGGTAACAAAGAGGAGAATGAGTATTGGATAGGCAACTAACAATGAATTCTGTGTTCAGGTCGCTGAAGACAGATTGCCTTCTAGATGTAACCACCTGCACTGTCTGTTGTGTGAGCGTGTCTTTTTCTACACTATTGCTGCTGTGACTTCACCTCAGTAGAATAGGGAGGATTGTTACTCACCTGATGTCATGAGGGGTTTTCAGATGCAATCGAAATAACTGAGTTTCTTGATCTGTTGATTATAGAAAAGGACAGGAATGAGAAAGTCTTATGATGAAACTCCCCACCCAAACAATTTGTTAGTTCTTTGGTGATTGTACCTCTAAATTTTTGTTTTTCATTTGCGAGGAGCATTTTTGTATTAATGAGATATTTTGAGTTTCAGTAATTATGTGCATTCAGTCATCATATTCTTATTGCATAATAGTTCCCGATAGTAAATAATAAGGGTTGATAGAAGCAAAACGGGTATCTCAATAACTTGCTGTTGATTTGAGCAACTTTGGTCATCTGCAGCAGGGTACCTGCAGGTCGACAGAGGCGCCACTCCTCCGTGGGGACCAGAGTTCCTTATGGGCAGCAGACCTTAAGGGAGGTGTTGAGACAGGGGTGTGATCAGGAAACAATAGTACAGAGCCCCAGAAAATGAGTCAGGGATGTTTATCTTGAAAAAGGAATAAGTTGTAGGAGTTCATAAGAGCTGCCTTCCATCCTAGGAAGAAGGGTAGACTTGACTTTGGAATCCCAGGGGCTGCCCCAGGTCTAATGGGTGTTATAAGAAGGCAGAGATTGGCATAAACCCCAAGAAGGACTTCCATAGAGTAGTTGTTTCTAATAATAGAAGAGGGACTCCAGAACAAGGAGCCCCAAGAAGTATACCGGGGATGCTAGACCTGCTCTACCCAGAAGAGCAGCAGTGGCTCCACTGAAGGCTGAGGTGATGCTCCAAGGACACAGGTTTCCTCTCTTCCGTGCCTGTCTCCCAGGCCACCTGACCGGTTCTCAGTCTTCTTTTAAGAATCACGTTCAGCATCTCTTCTCTCTGACCACCCACTTTATGCCCCCAGACTCCTTGCCATGCCCCCCAGTTCAGTCACCTGCCCCCATTTCATTCTTCCTGTGCTACCTGTCTGAAGACATTCATAACACATGCTGTCACTGTCTCCCACTCCACCACACGCAGCAGCCCCTTGAGGGCAAACTTTGTCTTTCATCTCCCTGTTCTCAGCACTTAACCTCAATCTGGCGTTGGGCTGGCTCTTAATAAATAATTTTTGAGTTGGCAAGTACATAACTAGAGATCAGGGAGATTCTCCTTGGGTTAACCCAGATGTTATACAGAATTTGTTTCACCTGTGAGCCAGCTGTGGCCTCTTAGCATAATGGATGGTTACTTAGAATAAAGAAAAACACACAGTTCTTTTGCAAGTGCCATCTCATTTTAATGACCGACTTTTACGCCTGTGACAAGGTTGAACGGTAGCCATCGAGCCGGCTGTTCGTGTGAAGCCCGTTGATGAGCATGCGGGCCGGGGGGGCAGGGTTGGTGCTCAGAGGGGCTGTGAGCACAGTGGGCTGCCAGCCTCCCCATGGCTTATTGAAATAGAACAAACAGGGAACAAGGCAAGTTTCAAAAATAACCTGGTACACATGTAGGTGAAAGAGCCTTACCTCTCAGGGGCCGAGAACAAAATAGGTCCCAATTCTGGCTGTTGTTCCAGTGTATTTTTAGTCAGAGGGCCCTTTCTTCCTTGATGATTGATTCATGAAAAATCTTGGTAGCAAAAAGTATTAGGCAGGGGGGAGGAGGTTAGAAGTCATTTGGTGTTTCATTTTATTTCTCCCTTATCTGTGAAAGAAAAGCAAATATGGGCTGGTCACCAGCGTGGTAGAAAGGGACAATGTAATTTCCCCGCTTGTATTTGTTTGTATTATGTGACTTAGTTATAACACACTGCTGTGAGTGATTTTCAGTGTGTGGCGTGGTAAATGGTTTGAAGGACCATCTAAAGAAACTCTTGTCTCATAAGATATTTCCTGTTTTAATTTTATTCAGGAAAAATGATCGTTTGGGGAGTTTTCTATAAGCTTATAGTTGTTAAATGAATGCTGTTTAATGTAACATTTGAACTATCAGCATTTGCTTCTATTGCCGTCAGAGAGACTTGGTCTCTTTCTGCTAGAATCTTCTAAGGGAAATTGATGAACCTGGTAACCTAATTTTAGACTTGAAATTTGGCAGATGGATGGTATTTATAGTGTTGTGAATCAATTCCTATTAGGTGTTTAAAAATAGTCACTTCATTACAGGATAGATTCAAGGAAGAAAAGATTTTAACCTCAAATCTAACGTCCTAACATTGTTTTTAGTCTCCTAAACAGGATATGCATTTCGATAACACTTTCTAAAGATTCTTTCTGTACTCTCTTCCTTCTCTTTCCCGTGTGATGCTGCTGTTGTCATGGAAACAGATCTTGGAGTCGCTTTGTTACACAGTGGAAGGGACTCCCTGAGAATGGAGAGATACTGCAGGTCGTTACCAACTCAGAGCCTTTATTAAGTGTTGTAGAATGATGCATATTGTACAAAGCGTGGAACTCTTGCATTTTTGGAACTTACATTAAAGATATAACTTTGACACCCACAAACACAAAAGAAACATCCAGGCCATCAGCTGTAGGAGCCTTGAAAAGTACAAGCAAGGGGCACTTGCTGTTCGTAATACGAATGGTAAGATCCATCCTTGGTCGGGGACAGGTCATCACCATGTGCCAGTGAGGGTTTGGGGAAATTGTTGAGTGGAACAGGAAAGGAGCAAGCCAAAAGTTAAAGGGGATTGCTGGAAATTCCCACATTTCCAACAGAAATTTTCAATAACCATGTAGAGGTGGAAATTGGCTCTTCAGATGAAAAATGCCCGTGCATAATTGTTTGAATGCTCCAAGCTTCCAAGTTAGAACATCTTATTAGCAAGTTTGTAAGTCACAGGGTAGCCCAATCAGATGTTAATGCAGGGCATCTTACCGTGTATGTGATTTTACTGATTCCAGTCTAAGGTGGGGTGAAGCAGCTGGAAGGTGTTGGGGGCCCCTCACTGCCCTGGGATTCTCTCTTGCCTTCTCACTTCTCACCAAATACTATAATCCTTCTTGGTGTCAGTTTACCCACCTTTCAACTGGTGGCGCTCCCGGCAGTTACGCTGAGGGTTAAATGGGGGAATGATGATAAATAAAGAACTTTGCAATGCCTGGTGCCAGATGAGTACTCAGCCTCCTACTGCCAAGCCCCCCAGTGTTCCCTAGGGCAGTGGTTCTCAGAACCCCCACCTGAAACCTCATTATTACCTGGGAACTCGTTGGGAAGGCAAACACTCAGGTGCTGTGGAAGTGCTGAATCGGCACCTGGGTATGGGACCCGCAGTCTGTGTTTAGTGCTCTCCAGGTGGTCTCTGTTTGAGAACCGGTCCCCTAGCACATGTTTCTGGGGATGGGTTTACCTGGCATGTGGCTGAGTACAGTTCTTGCTGCTGTGTAAGATTCCCGGTCGCTCACAGAACTCGCTTGCTCCACTGTTAAAACAAGGGCATTGAGTGAGGTGACTTTTGGGTTTCTGAGCTGTTACAAGAACAGGATGACTTTAAATGAAAAGGCCTATTTATATTTATCTTGTAATCAAAAAGCACATCTAATTCAGCTTACGAGAGTGGCTGCAGACAGCAACCATTTTTCCCCTGAATTTCAGGTGTCCATATTTATTATTAATTAATTTATAGTTTGTGCTTGAGCTAAAGAAACAATTGACCACATTCTTTTCTAACTCTAGGGTCCTGCCCTCTTATTCCTAAATGATGGTTGATGGCTGGGCTCCTGAAACCCAGAGGATTTGCCCCAGACTTAATAGGAAAAGGAGAATGATTCCAGTACCACCTGCAGCTGCTCTTTTAGACTCAGTGAAATTCTCCTGGGTCTGCCATTCCTGATTTTATTTTATTTTTTTCAAAAACCTGCTATAGAACATTAAAAAAACAAACACTGTAG
The DNA here is from genome assembly GCA_004026545.1 of Mormoops blainvillei. NCBI lineage: Eukaryota > Metazoa > Chordata > Mammalia > Chiroptera > Mormoopidae > Mormoops > Mormoops blainvillei. The sequence continues at coordinate 56,672 of PVJD01008872.1, forward strand.
TGATTTAAGTCTCGATCCAGGGCCTCGTAGGTATATTGGGAGGCCAGTGGCCTAAATCTGTGAGATGCTTCAGATACTGTGTGACACGCGGCATCATCAGGACTCTGGGAACCTGCCCACTCAACACAAACCAAACTGTGCCTCAACTAATTTAGGTTTGGAAATTACCCACCCCCCAAAGAAAAGTACTAAAAATGTTTAACATTTACAGGATTTCTGCCTGCAGTTTCTCTAACAAGTGAATTTTTAAAAATTTTTTAATTTTTTAATTATTTTTTTATTGTTGTTCAAGTACAGTTTTGTCCATTTCCCCCCAACCATCACTCCCCATGTCCCTCCCATCCCCTCCCCCATCCTCGATTCCACTCTCCCCCTTGGCTTTGTCCATGAGTCCCCCAGGTATGTTCCTTGACCACCACTCTCCTGTTTCCCCCCATCTTCCCCTCCGCCCTCTCCTCTGTTCACTATCAGTTTGTTCCTCACTTCAATGTCTCTGGTTATGTTTTACTTGCTTGTCTGTTCTGTTGATTAGTCTCTACCTGTAGGTGAAATCATGTGGTATTTGTCTTTCACTGCCTGGCTTATTTCCCTTAGCATAATGCTCTCCAGTTCCATCCATGCTGTCGCAGAGGGTATGAGCTCCTCCTTTCTTTCTGCTGCGTAGTCTTCCATTGTGTAAATGCAGCACAGTTTTTTGATCCACGCGTTTACTGATGAGCACCTAGGTTGCTTCCAACACTTGAAATGTTTGACATTTATAGGATTTCTGCCACAGTCTACAGTTTCTCTAACAAGTGTATTCACAGATATTGAAAGAATGTGGCAATTTCTGACTTGTGTTTAGACAGTGCAGGAGTACAAATATAGTTCTTAAGGTTTATTACAGTGATGTGTATACAGAGTGTAATGAATGTCAAAGTCTGAATTCTCACTTTTACCGTTTTTAAGTGTTTTCAGCATCTGGATGTAAACTCATTTATGGAGATAATGGTTGTGCATGCCCACAGAAATATTTTTCTCTAACTCTGAGTTGCTTTTCACACTTACTCTCTCGAGGATCCCAGAAGAGTGGTATACATGACAAGTTTTTTTTTTTTTTTTTTGGTTAATGAGGACAACTAAAAGTAAACATCCAATTATGGTGTGATGAGTTTCTTTTCTTTAAGGATACCTAAGTTAGAAGAATGTGTGTTGAAGAGAGGGCCAATGTAAGACAAATTCCAATTTCTTAGAGAGGATGAAATAAATTCTCTTGGTTTTACAGGTTTTTACCATGTGTGTAAGAAAAGAAAATAGGGTCAAGGATTATTTTATCCATTTACTCTGAAAAAATAAGAACACAGGCTTAGGAAACAGCAAGACCTGATTTCTCCTTTTAGATCAGTCTCCAAAATACTGAATGTTCTGTGAAAGAACAAAATACTTGAGTGAAGAAAAAAGTGAGGAACTAACTTAAATTTAGCTATGGAAGAACCCTTCCTTCAAACCAGGGCCCCTTCAGCTACTATTCAACCTTTCATTCCCCTCCTGGCCATGTTTTGGCTTCCATTCTTCATGACAGGGACAGGCGTCTTTCTCTTGGCCTGGACCACGAATCCCTCAGCTGCCCATTGGGAAACTGCTGGGGTCCTAGGTGGCCATCCTCCAGGTGGACATGGAGCAGGAGCCTGGAGATAGGAGCACAAGCAGCAGGACTGTGAGGTTGTACTAGACCTTGGAGAAGAGCTGATAGAAATCCCTGTACTTCCTGTGACCTGGGGGAATGCCAGCAAAACCAGCAATGGCACGACGGAACACCTATTCTTTACAAAGCGTTCCCCTTTCTATTTGGCTTCCTGTAATTTCTGTGTTTATTTCCTTTTAGTATTTAGTAATGTCTTTATGAGTCAGCTGTGCTAGGCAGAAAGGAGTTCCTGCGTATTTAGCAGAGGCCAACGGAGGGAACAGCATGGGGGGGAGAACAGTAATTGAATCAAGAGAGAGCCCCTGGTGGAGAAACCTGGGGACTGTTTGAAAGTGCATTGTGATCTCCTAGAGACCTTCAGTCCTGTGCTAGGTATAGTATTATTGTATATAAATGGACCAAGTTATCCCCTTGCAGGTGGTTTGCACTGAATCCCATGGAGTCCTTTGTAGAGAAAGGAAGGACCAGCTGCCCCAAGAAAACTTCTTAAAAAGATGCTTGAGGATAGTTTATAATGCCCAGTGTTGGGACACAGCAATGAAAACCATAATGTCTTTTCTGAACTTGGGGAAAATGGTGTGAGACTGGATAGCCGGTCTGTCATTGGATACTGTGTGGGTGACTCTTTAAAAAAATAAAGGCCCCAAAGAAGAGGGCCCAGAACATTATCATGAGATCCACATGAACCTATGCGGCCTTGAACTCTGCTGTCTTCCTGGACTGTGTTATCAGGACTTCCGTGGTAGACCCTCAGTATGGCTCCTAGAATAACTATCTGGTTCCCTGGCCGTGGAGGGTTCTCGTGGAAAGGAGTGAGTTCAGGAGAGCAGACAACACTCTCTGCAGTGTTCATGACCTGAGTCACCAGAGGAGAGCTGGTCAGATTCTCCTTGTACCTTCATTCCCGTTTCAGAAAAACTTAAGCAGGATCAATCAGTTTAGGGTCGCAGAGCATAGGGCAGTAACCCCCAAACCTGGTGTATACTTGAATCACCTGGCATATTTCCAAAATGCATTTTCTGGGCTCCACTCCCAACTCAGGCAGGTTTTAGTTGGAAAGGACCAGGAGTTAGCAAAACCTTAGAGTCAAATAACCCTGGAGTTAAATCTCAGCCCCAAACACCCTTAGTAGTTGGGTGACCTCGAGCAAGTCAGTTAACCAGTTTCTTTATCTGTGGGCAAGGGACAAATAATCATATTTATAGAGTTTGGGGATGAATTCAATGAAATGCTTGTAAAATGCTTAGCTCAGTGCCTGTCCCATGGTAATCATTCAATAAATATTACCTGTTGCTATCTTAACCAAAATGTGTGTGTCAGATGGCTGCTCAGTACTGTGGGAATGTGCAAAAGAATTAGAAAAATAATACTCCCTTACCCTGACAAATATACAAGCGAGGTGGCTGAGAAAAACAAGTGCACACGAGTATTCGGTGAGCTTTGGGAGAAGAGGGGACATTGTGATGAGGCTGAGATTGCTGAAAGATGCTAGAAGGACATGGTCGAGGCCTGCGGGGGCCCACGGTGGTGCCAGCTGAAGTGAAGGAGGCAGCGACTCCAGAACTATTTCAGAGAGAGAGCAATCACAGGGCTGGTAATGAACAGGCCTGCCTTCTGATGGTGTCAACACGTCTAATACCAGACTCTGACTAACTGCTATTTATGGTTGCTTATATTCAAAAGCTTGTTTATGCTGCTGAAATTTGTCAGAAGGGCATAGTGGAAAGAGCTCAGTGCTCAGCCGCACCTCCTGAACTCTTGTCCCAGCTCTGCCCTAACTCACTGAGTGACCTTAGACAAGCCACTTTGTTCTGAGACCTCAGCTTCCTTGTTGTGGGATCAGGGGTCGGGCGACTGCCAGGGGTCTTCTGGCTCCAACACTAACCATCCAACATCCAAAAAATGTTTACTGCACTTCCTTTCCAAAGCACTGATTTTGTGCACCCTTGATTTTCAGTTCCTGGTACTATGTAAGATCCATTGTTCAGTGGAAGACTGCGTGTTTTGCTAATTTCTTGCTCACAATTCGGGTTCCTATGAAGTTAATAGAACCAGAAATTCCCCCTTACAAAAGCATTCTTGTTTTGTTAGAATGATACAGAAAGGCTACTTCATTATGCTTTTGTCTGATTTCTAGTCTCAAGAACGTAATGCCCTTCTTGAAGATTCATACGGGGACGTCTTAGCACACTGCTTCTCTGGAAGCCCCTGACTTACAAGCAGTAGATTTCAGATGACCCATGCCCACAAGTTAGTATTATCTAGGATGTCAGATAGAGTCTTCATCTTCCACTGCAGAAATACTGGGTAATTTTCAATTCAGAACCCATAGGAGGCACTCACTCTTTCATTTCAAGGCCTTTGCTGCTTGTCTGCTATGGGCCAGGCACTCTTCTGTGTCCTTGGGGACCCATCAGTTGAGCTAAACAGGCAATAGTCCTTGTGCTCATGGAGCGTGTGTTCCAGGGCCATTAGCCTGAAAATGTGCCTACCCTATTATACCAGGTGAGGAGTAACTGGGTACAGATGTCTGGGACTATCTTCCATTATCTGTGATCACTTCCCCCCAACCCTCTGGGGATCTTGCATGTGACTGTGCAGGGAGATGAAGTTGTGAAAACTACAGTGCACTTTTACATAAACAGTAGAACATGTGATTGTTAGGTTCATGTGGTATATTGCCAAAAATTGGCCCCCGTTCCTCCTGTCCTTCTGGCAAGCTCCCTCGAATATGACTTTGCCACACCCTTCGGTCAGGAGGTGGAGTCCACACCAGGGAAACAGACTAGTTTCGTGCCTTCCTTTGACCAGTAGAATGCAACATGAGTGACACTGCAGAGTTCCAAGCCGAGAGGCTTCACAACGCCCACTCTTGCTCACTTGGAATTTCTGCTGACTGAGGAAGAAGCCTTCTTGAGGATGTGAGGCTGCGTGGACCAGCAATAAGCTTTGTGGCTGAGGCGCCCTGGGCCAAGCCAGCGCCATCCACCAGGCCTGTGAAAGAGGCCATCACAGACCACCCAGTCCCGTCAACTGACAGAGGGACGCAGCTGCAGGGGGTTGCACCAGCTTAAATATCAGACATTCACCATTGGCATCAGCGCACATGGTTTCGTTACTAATAATCAAAAGTTGTAAAGATTTTATTAATGTAGATATTAATATAGTTCCCATTTGTTTTGAATTAAATAGACTTCGTAATGTTGGCTTTGGAAATGCCTTTCACATTTTTAAATCGCCCACTTGGAGACAAGCTTTTGGAATGGAACCACCTAAAATGTGGTGACTAGCTGTGTGTGTTGTTGAAAGAGAGAGATTAGCACCAGCAAATGCGATATTGCAGTCATTGAATGGTGGAGACTTCCTAGGGTGCACGAACCAGCTTCAAATGGAGGTGGATGGTCGGGTGTACTTGGGAAGGCATGGGTTGAAGCTGACCCTGACCAGAATTTGGACAAGTGTAGTCTTGTCATCTTAGTAGAAGTGTTGATGAAAGTCATGACTCAGTAATATCAGTGCAAAGTGGAAAATGGACATCTGTTCCCATAAATTAAACAGAAACATGACAGGGCCACTGCATACACTTTTTCCTCTTTTCCAAAAATTGTGGGTTTGTTTTTTTTAAATTCAGATGGAGGTCTGAGAATATCCTCTGTGCATAATTGCTTTATAAACACCATTTTATTAATGCGCTTGCTAATAATATGTCCTATAAATGAACATTCAGAGTCAGCATGGCTCCAGATTGCTTTATAATGATGGAAACCATGTTTTATGAAGTGGTCTAAAAATGACATACTGCTATGATGTAAAAATGTTGGAAATTGTGTATGTTAACTATGTTGCTATATAGATACCTGCTCTGATCAGTGGATAAAAGCAGCTACACACTACTGTGAGGGAATATTGAGAAAATTTATTAGTAATAAAGTTAGAATTAGTAAAGCAAGTTTTAAAGTAAATATGTATAATATATATAATCTATAGAAGGAGATAAGGTTTTCTATGGAAATGACTGGGTGGGCTTAAAAAAAAAACAAGACATAGTTTGCTTTATGATTGATATGCTACCCGCCTTGATTACCTAACACGCTGCCCCAGAAGTCGGCAGCTTTAAAACAACAATGGCATTCTCACTCACGTAGTCCGCAGGTCATGTGAGGTTTGGCCCGTTCCCCCTGAGCGCTTGCTGTGCACCTGGGTTTCTTACTGTGGGGCTGGGGGTCAGCTCCACTCCACATGCCTCTCATCCTCCTCTGACCAGGTGGCCAACCTGGGCGTGTTCTTCCCCAAGCTGGTGGAAGCTCAGGACAGCAAGTGGAAACACCAAGTCTGTTTTGTTGTAGATGTGGAACTGACCTGTTGGCATTTCTGCTTCGTTCTGTTGGCCACAGCAAGTCATATGGCTGAGCCCAAACTCAGGGACAAAGAAACATACTTGACCTTTATGGGAGGGACTCCAGAGTCATGTGAAAAACATCGTGGCTACAGGTAGGGGTGAAAAAATGGGGCCAGTAATGACATATACCACCTCATCAGTGTGACTCTGAAGATGACCCCAGACTTGTTTCCCTGGCCCTTTACAGAAGGTCTGCAACCCCTGTTTTATAAAACAAGGCACCCGAATAGTCTATGCGAAGCAGATTCAGTTTCAGTCTCCACCTCTGTACCCTCCCCCAGCCTCCAGTTCCTTTTTGGGTTTTTCTAGTGTGTGCTGCATTCTTATTCTTGTAGGTCTTTGTAACAGATGAAATGGGGAGATCGAGTAATCCTGGCACCTGGACTGTGGCAGTGTCAACCAGTCCAGTTTACATCCACAAGCTACGATCCTGAAACCAAAGCATATGAGCTGACAAATCGCAGCCTGTAGAACACACAAATAGAGAGCCAGTTGCTACTCTGGCCTTGACTGTTCATGCTTTGCGGCTCTGTTGGTCATTCGTGATGTTGGGCAACAGGGCAATTGTTCCTGTTCTGCTGAAGACAGTCCGATTGTGTTTCCTGTAGGATGGAGTGCACACCCTCTCACCCCTGCTCCCCAACTGTGGGCTCCCAGCCTGAGCAGACCACAGTCTGCTCAGACCTCCCTGCTCCTGACGGCTTGGTGCAGGGGCCCAAGCCCCTGGGGCAGCATGGAGCCGTGCTGCTGCTTATTACCCTTTTTTAAAAGTTAATAAAATTACTTTTTTTGGTAAAATGTTATAAAGAAGATTTAAAGAAAACTGTATATTGCACCTATCACCTCCTTAGCATGTATTTATAATGGTTTTTCTCAAGGAAGTGGGAATTTGTTTTAAAACAAACTTGATAGAAATACAGGAAATGCTTATAATTAATGTTCCATAAAAAAAGGTCATGCAGAATTGCAGCTGGTACACTGTTGCAACCATGTAATAAATATGTGTATATATGTTGTAGACAGACTAATGTCCCCAAAAAGATATCCACACCCTGATATCCAGAAATGTTGACTATGTGACCTTTCACGGCAAGAAGTACTTTGTGGATGTGACGAAGGCAAGGATCTTGAGATGCAGAGAATGTCCTGAACCATCTCGGTGGGCCCTGTGAGAGCGAAGCAAGAGCAGAAGTCAGAAAAAGATAGGGAAGCAGAGGTTGGAGGTTTGCGCTTTGAAGGTGGAGTAGGGGGCCATGAGCCAAGGAATATAGTGGCCCCTAGAGGTTGGATGAGGCAGGAAACGGGGGCCTGCAGAGGGAACACAGCCCTGCCAGCATCTTGATTATAGCCTTGTCAGATTCAGTTTGGACCTCTGACCTGTAGAACTGTAAAATAATAAATTTGTGTTTTTCTAAGCCACTAAGTCTGTGGTATTTTGTTATAGTAGCAATAGAAAACTAGCACAGCACATATAACTGGAAGGAAAGATATTTCAAAATAATAGTTGGAAGTTATTTTGTATGTTTTAGTTGGCTAGTGTATTTTGATTGGGTGGTTGGTGAGTTTATTTTGGTTGGGTGGTTAAGACTAAGAGGCCACAAGTGACCTTTAACTGTTAGAGGAGGGAGGAATGGTAGAATTTGAAGTTCACAATCAAGCAAATGATATATAAACCTAGCAAAATTGTTCTCTGGTTCAGGTTTTGCTGGGTCAGGGTAGCAAACAGCTCCACCCTTAATAGGAAAGCCAATTTCTTGTCTTTTTTAAACCTCCTTCTGGTTTGAAATAGGCTTTTTGGGCCAAATGTCATCTTTGATTACTACTGATGTCCTTGTAATTAAGATCTTTGCAAAAGTTTGAGTGCAAGCATTAAGCTAAAATATTTACAGACTTCCATCAAATTCTATAAGGTGACCATAACATTCTGTAACCTAGACATTGTTATATACCAGTGTTCTCTCCGTCCCTGTTTTGTCCCACGATTTCCAAGGTATAAAAAGCTGTTGTGAGGTAGGCTAGCTGCTCACTTTCCCCAGTTTTGGCGTTCATAGTCTGCCTCATCTCTTCCAGAGTCACGTGACCTTGCAGAGCCGAGGTCCGCAGCTCTTTGGTGTGGAGTGGGGGGAAGGGAGTGACCCACTGGTAGAATTGCCCACAGGTGGAATTCCAGAATCCCGTAGTTGGTCTTTGCATTTTTCGACACAGGTAAAATGAGATTTTGAACATTTTCATGTGTCCCAAGATTAGTGTTACATATTTCGAGTAACTAAATGAAGATCGCTCTGACAGTGTCCTTATGGACATCCTCTATGTGGCTTATTTTGTGAGTCCTCGCGTGAAGTCCTCAGTGTTGCAGTTGGTCCGTGGCTTAGCTGGATAAATCAGAGCCAAACGCTTTTCTTAAGCCTCAGAACCAGCAACCGAGTATCCTGCCTGGTGGTGCACAGGCGAATGGAATAAACTTGATGTTTCTGCTGACTCACGTTGGTTCTGTTCCTATGCGCCTTCTCTGTCCTCCCAGATCTGCATCAGGCAGTAAGGAAAACTGAGTCAGAGATAGAACTCCTTCCAGTCCCTGAGAACCAAATTAGGAACCATGCTCTTGGCTCTGATTTGGCAACATTAAGTTCTTGGAAAGTAAACGATGTTAATTTGGCTCCTGCCCCAAGTTCAGTTCCCTCCGATTCCTTCCTGCATAAGATATCCTGGCTAAAATTGGTTTATTCCAATTCTTACTGTCTTGAAGTTCATAAAATATTTTGAGCTCCAAAGTAGAGGATGTAAGCTGAGTACATTTATTCCAAATAAGATCATCTTTTGACTTGAGAGAGGGAAAGAGGGATAAATACATGGATAAATTTTAATTAAACTGAAGACCATGACCCAGTCTTACTGACTTACGCAGACGTTGGGGGGTAGAATGAACTTCATCATTCAGCGTATTATCACTGAGGTTTCCCAAAACAGGATAACTGAAAATTACTTGGGCAGAAAGCAAATATCAGATAACACGTTTTCCAGCTACAGAGGTGGCTGGCTATGAAAAGCAGAACAGGACCTTTGCAGTTTGTTGCCTGTTTGACAGCCCTCAGTGTGCTCTCGGTTTCCACGAGGGAGAAAATGGATGTCTTCCCAGCATCTTTTGTTCTTCGTTCCAGAGAAGTGAGGGGAGTGATGAGTTCCAAACCTTCTGGGTTTTTGTTCTGGGGTTTGTTGTTGTTGTTGTTAGAGGGACGGACTGCATGGAGCTCAAGCACAGGGGCTTCCTGACTCACTTCCAGCACCTGGAAGCCAGGTGGGAGGATCCGGGACGCCTGTCTCAGGGTTCTGTGCAGTGCCTGTGTGGCCTGCGCTGGAAATGCCGATGTGCCTCCCCTGACTCTCTAAGGTTGTGCTGTTGGGGCAAATGGTGGAGAGCTAGAAAAAATCATCCTTGTGCTCCCACCTTACCCTGGCTGTGGAATACGCAGCCAGGTCCCTCGCCCGCCTGCCTGCATGTCTGTCGGTCTCCCTCTCCCTCTCCCTCCCCTGGGCCCTCCCAGGTCCTTCCAAGAACACACAGTTGCTTAATTGATCACATAGATTTTTGTTGACAATTAGGAGCTTTTCAGTAACATTCGCTGCCCCAGTGGGACTCTTTGCTGGCTCCTGTTCACTCAGCAAACACTTGAGGGCAGGGCTCCAGGAAAGCCTGTGATTAAACGGGCCTGGGACTCACACCCTGGGAAGCCAGGACAGCTAGCCTGCAGTTCCTTTGTGCAGTGCCAGACGGGCTGAAAGGCAGGGCGTCTCCAGGAACGTCAGGATCTGTGGCCTAGGAGCCAGAGCCCCCCAGGACCTGACAGCACCTTCAAGTCACCTGAGGAGTTTTTAAAAGGAGGTCCTATGCCTGGGTGATCTCTGGATCAGTTAAATCCACGTCTCCGAGGTAGTAGGCTGCAGCTTCCGTGTTTTATCAGAGCCCCCCAGGTGATCCTTCTGTGAAGCTGGAGCTGAGAAGCCTGGCTCTAGATTCAGTTACCTTTGCTTGTCTGTGAGGGGAGAGTAGACTCCTTTTGTGGCTGATGTCAGGAGGTAGAAATTGCCACTCGGTGGTTGGTTCCCTGGGTCTGTCCTGTTCTCATGGCGTGACTGTTTCGGGTGAGGCGACCTGGACTATGTTCTCACGAGCCGCCTTAACAGTGGCCCCTGCCTTCGCCATCCCCCTGGACGGGGTTGGTCCTCCGTGCTCACCAAGAGCAGCAGCAAGCCGAGGTTCAGGCTCAGACTTCTCCCTCCACCCCTCCTTTTCATGCCACCGCTCCCTCAGCCAGTCCCATCCTTTAGGGGAGCAAACGGAACACACACGGACCACCTATTGTGGGTGTCCGCGAAACCCTGCTTAGCAACCAGGTTACAGAGAAAGTAGGCTTTCTCCTTAAAATGATTTTATTGATGCTTAACCTCCCCAAACCTCACAGCCTGGAGCCTGCATTTCTAGTGGCGGAGTTTGATTTCTCCCAAGAGGAGCTGCGTGTTCTGGCTCCTGGGCCAAGGAGCTCTAGGCAGCCGTGCGTCCCCACCCAGCCCTGGCAGACGTCTCCCCAGCCTCCCTTCTGTGCACTCGCTTCTGCATGATTTAGCTCCTTCGCCACTGGAGCACCGTGTTCCACTTCTAAGCAGGGTGAATTTCCAAGAAAGAAAACTGCAGATGGCTTTGCCTCTGGGGATGGGTTCTTCCCCTCCCCTAACCAAGTGACTCACTTCTGGTAAAGACCTGGCTCCTGCTTGAGTCCCTGGGGTCTCTCTTTCGACCACCTTTGTGCAGAAGGAATTACAGAGCCAGCAGAGGGCTTTTAAAAAGTCATGTGATAATTCATTAGCTTTTTGCTGGTTGTTTTTAACCAGACGCGATTCTTTTTTTTTTTTTTAAGTACAATTGATTCACATTCCGCCCCCCCACCCCCCATAAGCCTCTACTTGTCTCTTTGAGTTACAACCCCACCGCTCTTCCCTCTCTGGGTGTGGGATAAAACGCCAATATTCTCACCCACCGATGATCTGGCTTCACCATCGGTGGCCATGGCCGTGGCCATGGCCAAGTCCCCAACTGCCTTTCCTGCCGATCAGCCATCTAGAACTCCCTCCTCGAGGGCACGGAGGCCCAGATTATTCCCAGCAACTCAACTGCTGCTGCGGGCAGCGCCAGCCTGCACGCGTGGCTCACTGTGGGGTACAACGGTGCTTTCTCAGCACAAAACAGACACATTCGTTTTCCTGTGTCCATGCTTAAACGCAATTGTAACTTTACGCAGTCAGCAACACTTGAGCCCTTTGAAAATAAATTTTAAGGCCTACGAGACTTTAAATATTAGAGCTTTTTATGACGTGTCTTAGATAATAACCATTTTATTCTCATACTTCCTCTCTCCTTACTAAGCAACACTTAAAGGGTT